>JAQHUG010000090.1:2621331-2634908 GCA_028555095.1 Dicrostonyx torquatus | reverse complement strand
GCCCTCTGAATGTGGGTGACAGTTGTATGGCTGGGGCAGTCTGTGGGGCCACTGGCAATGAGACAGAGTTTATTCCTATTACTTAAACTGGCTTTTTAGAGCCCACTCTCTTTGGAGGGATACCTTTCTCCATCTAGATATAGTGGGGAGAGCCTTGGTCCTGTCTCAAAACCATGTGCTAGACTTTGTGGACTCCTCATGGGAAGCCTTACCATCTCTGAGACGAGGATGAGGGGTAGGTTGCAGAGAAGGTGGAGGGAGCAGGTGAAGGGGAGGGAATAGGGACTGGGATTGGTATGTAAAACGAGAAAGGATCGTTTTTAGAAAATTAATTAATTAAAAAAAGGACTAAGCACCTTCCCATGTATTAAGACTGGGTAATGCAACCCAGTATGAGGAGTAAAGTCCCCAAAGCCGGTAAACAAGCCCCTGTTCCCTCTGTTAAAAGTTATGCAAGAGGACCAAGCTATACAACTCTTACATATATGTAGAGTGCCTAGGTTCGCCCCATGCAGGCTCCCTAGCTGTCGGTTCAGTCTCTCTTGATAACTCATATTAACTGTTAGCTTTTCCTGAAGGTGGGTAGTCTTAGCTCTTTAGAACACTGGTTTCTGACGAGAATATTTTCTGTATAGGCCTGTTTCCTAAAACCACCATGTAATTGTACTTTATTGCATGTAACTGTACTTCACTGCACCATTACTTCAAATCTCTCATTTCCAGCCCCGACCCTTCCCTACATCTGCCATTTGCAGGTCATTCTCAAGATCTGAATATACAGGATTGCCCTTTATTAAGCTGTCAAGCATCTGGCCAATCTCATTAGAGGTTAGCAGCATCAGTAAGCTAGAAGGATCAGCTCTTTCAATGTACCACTTTTAGGGTAGTTGTTCCCTGCAGAAACCCTCAGATTCTCAGACTGACCCTGAAGTAACTCAATGACACAAGACAGTTGACAACAACCTAGGTCATACCTGTGGATGCTTCAATTACGTTTCTTTTTTTCCCCTGCTTACTATTGTATGATAGTACTGACATCTAAGCATCTGAACTTCTTATTTGACTTGCAAGTAGAACTATAATACTGAACACACAAATTTTTTTAGACAGTAGTGTGAGCTATGGGGGAATATATTCTAAGGCTTGGCTTCTTCATGAAAAATATTCATGGCATTCCAGAATCCCAGAACTTACTCTATAAGATAGTCTCTTATATAATATACTGGTGTTCTCTCTCTCTCTCTCTCTCTCTCTCTCTCTCTCTCTCTCTCTCTCTCTCTCTCTCTCTCTCTCTCTCTTTCTCTCTGTCTCCAGATTGTGACTTCTTCCCTGCCAGCCAAAAACCTGACATGTTTTTTAAACGTGTCTTCCAACTTTTAAAAAGAAGATAAAAAGATCATTTACACATTTATTCTGCCCACAAAAGAAAAGAATGAATTTTCCCTCAGAGGTCAAAATCTCCAAGTCCTCCAATTAAATTGGTTGGAGTCCAACTTGCCAAATATTTCCATGTGTTTTATTAGGGGAGGACTCTCCTTGTTTCTAGTGAACTTCTCCTCTTATTATAGAACAGAAGTTCTCAAATCTGGCTGCACATTGAATCACCTGCTGAGTATTTAACATATCCTTCCAAAGTGGGGAGTGCCATCCCCTGGTGTTTCCACTTAATTGACCCAAAGAGAAGCCCAAGCTGGCAAGGTTATTTTCTTCAGTTTCCCAGCCAACAATAAAAAGCATAGCTACGGGATCAGTTTGGCTTTGTTTCACCTCTAGACTGGGTACAGAACCTTGTTTGGAAAGGAAATATCCATCACTATTCCCTCCAATTCTGAACATGCTGGAATGAAGGATAAACTTGAGGAGACCCAGAAGGTGATCCATTGTAGTGCAGTCATATTTCTACTTTGAGCCCAAGGAGCCTTCCTGGAGATAGCCTCAGTCTCCTGACTGCTGACACTTTACAGCAGATGGCTTGTCTTAACAAAACATTTTGCTATTTTTAACTCACTTTATGATTTGAGGCTAGCGTTTTCCCCCAGATTGCACAGAATCCTTCAGGAGATTTCAAGGCAAACCTAATCCTGCCAGGTAAAGCAGACACCACCCTTGTCAGCATGTTATGCAGTGCTATTCATCCTTGTTGCAATGTGTGGGAGCTATATATCTCATTATTTTACATCCTTCAATAAATGCAGGATTTCATTTTATACTGCTTCCAAAGGTCTCCTTCAAATAGAATGTGCCTTTCAAGAGTGAATGCTACTGACAGGAAAACTGTTTCTCTGTCCAATGCCTCCTGCTTTTTAAAAATATTCAATATTTATTTTATGTTTTTATTCAAGCCTTGCTCTTTAGGAAATGCCACTGGTGATATAATAAATGCTATCCCATTAAGTGACATATTTTCCTTTCAAATATCCTTCAATGCTGTCAGGAAGTAAAATCAGATTTCAAGTGCATTATCTTGATTCTGTCAACTGCAAAAAATAAAGCATTTTAATACTTTCTGGGGAGGGTTGGTAGTGATTTACATTAACCACTTTTCTCCTTTTCCAAAGAAAATAGATCCACAATGTAATAATAAATAAAGGGATAAATGCATATGAATTAACATAATCTTTTGCTCAGTCCACAAACAGGTATATTAAAAATGAAATATGCAAGTTTACTGACAACTTAAGTGCACGGTTTTGCAATAAGTTTCTTTAGGAATATTAAGGATACGTCTAGTAATTAATAAAGGAGATCATGTTAAATTAGATAGCTTCATTTACTTATAGGCTTGTGTGTGTGTGTGTGTGTGTGTGTGTGTGTGTGCGCGCGCGCACGCGCCAGATGTCAATATTGGATACTCTTCTCTATTGTTCTCCACTTTTTAAAAAGATACATTTATTTTAATGTGTCACACACACACACACACACACACACACGACCCTATGTATGTGCACCACATGCATGCAGGAACCCTAAGAAGTGAAAAGTGCCTTCAGAGCCCCTGGAATTGTGTGTATTACACATGGTTGAGAGTTACAGTGTAGGTGCTGGGAACTGAACCTGGGTCCTCTGCAAAAGCAGTGAGTAATCTTAATAATTTTTTTTTTGGATACAAAGTTTGTCACTGAAAATGGAGCGCATCCATCTGCTAGACAGACTGGCTAGTCAGTTGCAGGAATCCACCTGTCTCTGGCTCCCCAGCCTAGAATTATGAACATGTGTCAAACTGCATTGAAGAAGGACACTTAAAAGAAATCCCACACTAGCTTAGAATTGAGAATAATAGATGGTTATTTATTTAGGGGTAGACTCACAAATTAGAATCCTCTGCTGGAATGGAGAACAGCAATCAAATCCTCAGCTAGAAAAGAGGCCAGCATAAATACTATAAGAGGCCACGCCCAAGTGGGCGGGTAACTAGAGGCTACTGGCTATAGGATTTCCTACAGCACTACACCTATTTTCTAAAGGGTTATGGGGACCCTCTAGTTCCTTCTGTTTGCTCAACAGGCACATTCCCAACTGAGGTATCTCCCCAGCCCCTCGACTTTATTATCAATCCTTTTGTCATGAGGATTAGGCTTACAAAGGTACAAGGAATGAAATAGCTAATAGCCTGTGTTTTGCAGATACATACTTATTAAAGGAACTCCATGAGATTTTCACGTGAGCTAACACATTGTCTCCTCTACAGGACCCTATCCAGATCTGATTTTACACATTAAAGCTTCCTTA
Organism: Dicrostonyx torquatus; assembly: GCA_028555095.1. Taxonomy (NCBI): domain Eukaryota; kingdom Metazoa; phylum Chordata; class Mammalia; order Rodentia; family Cricetidae; genus Dicrostonyx; species Dicrostonyx torquatus. The sequence continues at coordinate 2,631,179 of JAQHUG010000090.1, read as the reverse complement.
TATTACTCTACTTAATTAATTCAACATCTGATTTCATAAGATTTTTCCCAACTGACAAAATCAAATGGCTCCTTTAATAGGATAATAAAGCTAATTTAATTTTACATGTATTATTCTATTTATGTGAGTAATTATATATCCAAGTTTAGGAATGGCATATTGCTGTTCAGATGCTAATGGAGACAGTGGCTTCCCACTGCATCTTTTAATGCCCTCTCTTGGCAGAAGCAAATAAATACAATAAAAAGCAGTGCATCTTCCTATCAGTGAGGACTCCTGTCCTAACAGTGGTTTCTGAGGCCGGTGATTCCATTACATTTAACCTCAGGTTTGCGCTCTATGAAATGAGTGTTAGACAGTCAGCCAGTCCTTAAAACTGCACCCTTTGGAGACTTTAGAAATAAAAGTGTAACTAGAGGGCTGAAGGATCTAGACGGATCCTATGCAGTCCCAATTCATCAAACCTGAATCCTCTTGCATCTATTTTATCATTAAGCTAATTTTAGTTGGGGAAAAAAAGGAAGATTTAGTTTTAAAACCTGGTTCTAAAACTAGAGTCCGTGAATTAAAAAAAAAAAAGTGTCTACACAAAGAAGAGTTTGAAGAGAGGAAAAGGAAGGGGGAGATAATGTAATTATATTTTAATGTCAAACGATAAAAACATGATCTTTTTGAAAATCACTATGAGAATAGATCAGTATATTTTTTGATTTCAAGTAGTAGACACCTTTTCAATTGGAGTCCAACTCCTGTATGATAGGTCCTAAGCCGCAGAGAAGCAGAATTTGCTTGTCAACAGAAGGTGTTGTCTTGAACTTTAATATTAGGTGATAATTGTACACTGAGATGTACACAGTTTGAGACCATCAGTCCCATTTTTAATCTAGTTTGGTACATCAGAATTACTTGGAAAGCTTTTAATACCTGGCACTGCCCCATGTATCTAGAGCCAGCATCTGGGGTAAGGGAGATGGATGTGTTGGTGTACATTTTGCAAACATGTTCTGAAGCTATTCTGCTGTTCATCCTCAATTAAGAACCATCATTTGCATTATTTTTTATGTTTTCACTCCTCAGTCTTTAATTTAATTTTCCAATATACAATTAATACTGCTTCCACCTGCCATATATGAAAATCTGACATGCTCCAAAACCTGAAATTTAAATATTCACAGAACACAAATTGGAAATTTGGTGCTTAGTTTCATAGGGCAGGCTGTAGTCAAAATGCAAGCAAAGTAAACAAGTTGTGCAAAATGACCTTAAGTTATATATACATGTGGTGTGCATGAAATGCAAACCAACTTCATGTTTCAACTTGGCTCTCATCCCAAAGTTACTTCATTATTATTCAGACATTGCAAGTCCTGAAAATATCTAAAATGTAAATATCTTGTGGTCCAAAGAACTTCAGATAGGAGGTAGTCAACCTTAGTCAACCTGGGGCTTATCTCTGCAGTGATCCAACAAGCTAGATTGGAGAAAAAGAATTTCATTTTCATCCTTCCTTTTTCCAAAGAAATGAGCAGTACAGATGGGCACAAAATGGCCCATTCAGGCACCAGGAGAGCTCAAGAACCTAGCTGAAGTTCATTAGCATCTACAGATTCCTGCCTGAGAAAATATAAGCAGAATTCCCACCGTGCATCTACTTCAATTGTCCTCTGCATCAATTAGCAAAGCCACTCAAACTTAGTGTAGGGAATCAACTTGTTTCCACTTCACCTCTGCAAAGAGCATGACAAAGAAAGGGGAGAAAGAAAGATCAAAGGATCTGGGTACCATTTGCTTTGCTTGGAGTGTTTACCATCAACATAAATACTTTTAAGTTTACAAATACTTCTATTTCTTGCTGAATTTGTAAGTTAGAAAATTGGGACATGCATCAGTTGCTCTTAGGGCAGACATCCTAATGCATTTGAGTTACAGTGGGAAATCTGTGGCTATCAAGGTCTTGTCTTGGAACAACTTGCAAGCTTTTCTTAGGATAACCACTTTGGTCAAAGGAAGGCTGTATGGCACAGCAGCATCTCTGAAGCTGTATTTTGTTTCACAGTTCCATTTTGTTATTTTTTATTAATGTGACTTTTGGAAGCTCCAAACCCTTCTAGCCTTCAGTGTCATAATTCAAAAGTTATGAATAGATGCTAGTTTCTGATCATCCCGTTGCTACACTAGTTATTCCATCACGGACCTGGGGTTACACCTTCAATGTGATACAGTAAACTCAATGCATATTGACCAGTACACGATAAGTAAGAGCACATCGCTGGTGTCAAGCAAAAAGGGAGTTGGTGGCCATGCATGAGAGATTATGCAGTTTAGGAACAGAAGAAAGGTAAGTAATTATAAATGATATGCCAAGTGTTGCTAGGAAATAATTTTTATTGAAGTGTTGCATGCAGTTACTCAAGGAAAAACTTCATGAGGAGGGAGGAAGTAGGGTGTTGTTTTAAGTGGCAGAATTGGAAATAAACTGAGAGAGGAGAAGCAGGGCAGGAAGATATGCATGGTCAAAGGGCTGGGGAAGTGCTGGTTCCTTATGGTCACTGGCACTGAAGCTGTCTGGAAAAGCTCCAGCATCCTCCATTCCTCCACTTCCCCCTCTGTAGCATCACTGGGCATCACTGTGGTAAAGACTAAATAAGATGACTGCTTCACAGCATTTAGTGAGTTACTACCATTATAGTGACTGATAGGATACTGGGGACACTGCATCTGGAATGAGATAGCGCTCAAAACACATTAATAATAATAATAATAATAATAATAATAATAATAATAATATAATAGGACTCAATGGCCTCAAGGATATTTTGGAATATGTTAGAAAAGACTGAGAGTTTAGTCTATGGAAAGTGGTGAGATGAAGGATAGGGAACAAGTGAAGTCTTCAGTGAGCATCAAAAGCACCACAGCTTGGAACCCCTGGGCAACTGGCAAACCCTTCTCTGGCTAGGATCTGGGAATGACAAAGACTTCCTGGTCCTTGTGTGGATGTTGATAGTCTTTATAAAAAATACCCACTATATCTTTCTACCACCAAAGTTTAGGGCTGAATACTGCTCTGCTCCTACTGAGATTAGCTAAACAGCCCCCTTAGTTCAGCTGTATGCAACAGCAGCCCCACCTCTCTATTCAGCTATATATAGTAAACACCCTGAGCTTCCAGGATTCTGAAGCTTTCTGTCAGACAGCCCAGCCCACATTATCCCAGCTTTGCTATGGCCCTATGTCTGTCCATTATCATCTCCTTGCCATCCCAGGCAAGTCAATCTTTGGAGCAGTTCTGGATGCAGCAATAAAGGTTTTATACATGAACAATAGTTACCATAACAACAAAATATCAAACAAGCCTGAGCAAGGATGAGAGTATGAATCTGGGAAGAGAAAGGCCAGGTGCTTAGGGGGAACCTGGGCAGAGGTTAAGGTAACAACAGTGCAGAGAGATGTGCAGAGGAACCAGTGATACAAATTTAGATCAAGGATTTGATTTTAGTCAAATGTAAGCAACCATGGCTGGGGAACAAAGATTCAGGTCTCATGAAACAAACCAACTCACAAAAATCTACAGCTATTATCTCCAGACAAATAAATAATAACTTATTCTAGAGCCAAAGTTGAGTGACCACAAGCCAAGCACACAGATTTGGCTTACCTAAATTCCATGAAAGCATTTTGATGAAGTTTTTATAGTATCAAAAGAAGGTCATGAATCAAGACACTTGTCAAATACATTGATGGAAACATCAGAGAGGTGTTTATACCAAGATGGAGACACTCTCCTATAAGACTCCAATGTTACTGGATGACATTCTTAGTTTCAGGTTTGGTGAAAGTTGGTGGCCTGCTAAGTTAGCAGATCTCAAAAGGATTTTATCTGTCACAGGGTGTTAGAGTTGACATGGAGATGGGCCATGAGTGACTATTTGGTGGTGGAAGGGGTGCTAAAGCTAACCTAAGATAAAGCGCTAACCCTCAACCTTCAACATTCCTACCTCCCCATTACTGCAGTTCTAACCAATCATTCAAATCAATGTTGGAAGACAACCCTTCCTCTTAGTAATTTGCATTAACATGGGGTTACTTGATAAACCATGTTCCAATATGGACATGATCTCATAAATTTTTATAATTACAGAATAAAAAAAGGAGTCATAAATAAAAGCTTTTTTCAGACACATTGGTAGAAATATCAGGTAAGTAGGCTGCAGGGAAATAGAGAAATCTCTGTTAAAAATTTCAAATACTATCTGATAACACAATCTTAACTTTAGTGTTGGTGAAAGCTAGTGGTTTTATAAAGTCATTACATCCCCAAATCTAATTAATTCTCACAATGAGGCTAGATTAGAGGCAGAGTTGGGCAACTAATGGCAGAAAGGAGAGGAAAAAAACGCACATGACAAACATTTTAGAGGAATCTGGTGCCATGGTGCCATGTGGGGAGAAGCAAAGGAAATTCAGAGGTTTGTAGGATGGACAGCTGCCAGGATAATGATTCCTGCTTAATGGAATAATAAACAGATCAAGTGTAAGAGGAAATGAGTCTATGGGGTTCAGGAAAGGGTTTCAAAATGTAAGGAGTTTAAAATGTAAGCTTCCCAGGAGTCCCATGGATCACCTGAGCATTCTGAGAGCAGGAAATGTTCACCACCTGCTGTGCCCATCACTCCAAGGAAAAGTGCAGCATCAATCCACAAGGTTCTCTTGCAAACACTTGGCCCGTGCAGGGAGGAAGGACACTAGCTAGAATGGTTCTGATCTTCAAGGAGCCAGAATAGACAGACAGCATCATTTCACTAATAGCTAACAGTGTCATCTTTGTAGCTCTTGAACTTCATGTCACATCCATAATGGGATCAGCTTTTATTGTCATTATTTCAAAAGCAAAATGGAAACGTTTGCTCTACGCCAAATAGCTGGTTTCTGAGGGAGCCGGTGCTCTCAACACAAACCCATTCTGCTTCTCGTCCTGGCCGTACCTTAATCTTTATATGTATGCAAAAGCAAATGCATACATGCAGGTTTCTTGTACTTGAGAGTATGAAATCATCTGGAGAAAGTCTAGTAGTCAATATTATACTATGTTTTAAAATTCAAAGTAAAATTTTAGCCAAAAAAATATAAAAAATTAATCACATACCTTGAAATCTGGGACAAGATCATTTAGTAAAACGTTGAAACACACTTTGACTGCGAATTTATACTGGAAACAACTGTGGGAGTTTTCCCACTAGAGCTGAACAAGGCCCTGTAGCACACACTCAGCTACGACAGCCAGGCTGAATGGCTGGAAAACACTGGGTGAAGAGAAATTATTCTGCAATTACAAAATGTTCCATACTTTGAGAAATGCTGGTGTTTCTGGGTTGAAAAGATCGCTTCCTGATTGAGCCCAGAGAACCGGGGCAAGTATTCAGTAAGACATTGTAGTGTACCATGTGTTTCTCATTCGGGCAAACAGGAGCGGACTAAACTGGGGCTCTAGAGCCAAGGAAGGCAGAGAAAGCAGCCACCCCTAGTCTGAAGGCTGTGTGGGAATTAACCAAGAGAGAAGTTGGAAAGGAAGACTCTAAATAGTGGGACAAAGCCATTTCCTATTCTTTGTGGACTTCCTGCCTTGAGGGTAGGTCATTGATTTGATTTGAACCATGATATTTACTTCTTTGGGGACTTCTTTTTGAACAGGGATTTTTCTTTAAATTAAAAACTACTCCTCAGAATTCAAACATAGTTGCCCTGTCTTTTAGTAGTAACCCTTTATAAATTAATATGTTCCCACTGGAAAAAAACACAGAACAAGGAATTACAAAAATGCTGTAGATGGCCTCAGAAGGTGACTGAATCTAACCACTGTGAATAAATTGGAAGCAGAGAACAATTTCTTAAATATGTTTGGGAAAAATAAAATTCCTCTGAGGAGTGTTTAGCAATCACTTAAATTTAAAAAAGACAGGTTCCATTCATCTTCTCCGGTGCCCTAACTTTTTCTTTGTTATCCTTGCAAAGATGGTTGGCTGGGTTTTATAAACCATAGTCACCATGTTTAGACAAAGGTGTGTGGCTAATTGTACTTTCTTCAACCAAATGTGTGCTTAGCAACAGCTGTTTTCAAAGCTCTGATTTCAACTGTGATTTTTAAACTACCTGTTGAATGATTCTCACGTGTGGGCACTTGTTAAACTCTGATAGGGAGAAGCAAGAAGAAAAAGATATCAAAGCAGGGATAGAAGGGAAGAAGACAGGATGGCCAGGAACTAAGCTTTATCATAAATCTAATCATTGGCAATATCATCAAGTAAGGAATATGAAGTAATGTGCTCTTAATGAGGGTAAGATAGATCAAACTTTTTAAAATTCATATTTAATATTATATTGTGTGGATGACTGGGCACACATGAACTACAGCATACATGTAAAGGTCACAGAACAACTTTTGTAAGTTGCTTCTCTTCTTCTATTATGGGTTCTGGGACAAAACCCAGATCTTCAGACTGAAGGAAAGAATGTCTTTTTACCTGTTGAGCCTCCTCTCTGACCCAGAGGTAAGTTTTAGCATTCATGAAATAGAAATGAAGATAAAAACTAAAACCTGTAGGGTTGGGAAATGGAAAGAGTCGCAAACCTAAAACTGATTGATCACCAATTCTGAACCAAAGAATTATTTACATGTGAAAAAAAGTTGTTTAGTGATGGAATAGCATTATATAATTATAGACTTGAAAATTTTATAAAGGGTGATACAAGACACCGTACATCTATGCAATGAAGAACTCAATCCAAGATCAGTAATTTCCCTGTGGCACTTCTGCTTCAATTGAGCTAACAGTCAACATTTGAACAATGGGTACATTGGCTACTGATAAGCATACTCTGTTCAATATAATGGATGCAAACTTTAAAGAATTTTGCTATGTGTATCATCACAGTAAGAAGATAATTAATCAAAATTGTGGGTACATAAATCTCTAAATGAGATCTACACTGCTAGCATTGAATTTAACAATACTAAGGTTTTGTATAATCCTTAAACAACTATCTCTGTCCAGTTAACAGTTGATACTGCTTTATCCCTCCCTGTAAGTATTGTGATACAATGGCTAACGTCCTCACAAAGCCGACAATGGTCAATTACGTACATGTTTATTAGAGTTTACACAAGTTATGTTTAAGTACCAGTTACATTTGGTTAAAAACCACCAAACTCAAACAGTACTAATTTCTCTCAAGATTTTCATTTCAAAGATGCTGCTCAAGGAAAGGGCCTGGGTCTTGACACATGGCTTAGTACTGGGTCTTATGCCGCCAGGATTCTAGCTGGGAAATGAAAATGAAACCTCACTGTGATTCTGTCATCCCCATAAGAACGGCTATCATTAAGCAAATGAAAAGGACAAAAGTTGCGTAGGATTGGAACCTCTTTCCATTGTCTGTGGGAATGTGTAAATTTATACAGCCACTGTGGAAATAAGGATAAAGTCCTTAAAAACTAGAGCTGCCATATGGTGAAGCTACACCAGCGCTGGGAATATATGAGAAGGAATATAAGGCAGCAGACAATGATTCCTGCACACCATCTTCACTGTGTCAATATTAACTACAGACAAGTTATGGAATCAGTCCATAATCCCATGAACAGAGGAATGGATGAAGAAAATGGGAGGGATACTTGCATGGTGATTTTTTTTTAAGCCATAAAGAAGGATAAACTTATGCCAGTTACAGAAATAAATGGATGAGGGGCTGGGGACACGACTCATTGGTAAATTACCTGCTACACAAGTATGACTACATGGTTTTGAGGTCCCCAAACCCAATGTAAAAATCCAAGCATACTGGCAAGTGCATGTAACCATTCTGGGTGTGGAGGCAGATCCCTGTCGCTCACTGGTCACTAAGACTAATCAAATCGATGTGCTTTGGGGTCCTTGTCCCAAACACTGATGCTGAGAGAGATTGGAGAGACTTAACATTGACTTTTAGCTTCACACACACATGTGCACCTGGACAAACAAGCGACAAGTGTATAACACACATACAGACAGAGAGAGGGTGCGCGCAAAATGGTTAGAATTGGTGATCATTATGCTAAACCAAATGCACTAGACTCACAAAGATAAACATCACATTTTCTCTCGATTCTAGATTGTTTAAAGGGACTTTCAAAGGAATTTGCTTTCATTTATTTTTTTATTGAAAATAGGTTTGTCTCTCATACAACACATTCCAAATAGTTTACCGTGCCTCCACTCTTCCTAGCTCTCTCTCCCAGCGCCCCCAGATCTATCCACTCTGTTTCCCTTCAGAAAAGAGGAGGCCCCCCCAAGAGACAACAACCAACCATACATCACAAATCAAGATACAATAAGACAAGGCAAAAGTCCTCATATGAACAAGATAAGTCAAAAGAGGAAAAGTGTCTGAAAAACAGGTAAAAGTGTCAAAGACACGCCTTAAACCACAAGCTAAGAGCTGTAACATATACAGAGAACCTGGTACAGACCCTTGAAGAGTCTTAACACTTCTAGGATGCTTACTGCTTCATTCTCTGTGCGTCTGTGAAAGCTCTGCTTAGTTGACTGAGTGGGCCATGTTCTCCTGGTGTCATCTATCCTCTCTGACTCCCACAATCTTTCGAACCCACTTCTGTGGGATTCTAGGAGCTATTAGAGAATGAACCCTACAGAAACCTCCACTTTAGACTTTCTCTGCATGTCTGGCTATGGGTCTTTGTATCTACTACCATCTGCTGCCAGAGGAAGCCTCTCTGATGATGACTGACAAGGTACTGATCTATGAGAGTAACAGATTATCATTAGGAGTCATTTCGTTATTTTGCGGGGGAGGGGTCGCATCCATAATTGGTTCTACCCTAGGTTTCTGGGCTATCCAGTCTTCAGTTCCCGGTCATCCAGACAACATCTTACTAGAATGTTCGACCTACAATCTATTCTCCCCTCAAGATGTGCTGAGGCAATGGTGGCACGGACCTTGTGAGAGTGGCCAAGCAATGTCTCATTTAACTGGATTTTGTTTTGTTTTGGACACAGGAGCATGGAATGGGAATACTGGAAAAGAAGAATGTGATTAAAGGACACAAAAGAGAGAGTCAAAGAGGATAATGAAGGAATGATGTGATCCCTGAGCTGCACACATCTATGGGTCATAATGAAACTCAATCTTTATAGTTAATATACACTAATAAAATATTTTTAGAAAATAACTGGGTTAGACATTATTGACAAATTGGAGCATAATGAGCTAAATATTACTTTTAATCTGCTGAATTTTATAAGCCAGTGACTGATTCTTGGTCTTGTTGCTTGTTTGCTTTCTCAGACCAAAGCAACCATGAGCGACCCTGCTACTTACAGTCACTGTGTGTGTTCTACGCCCCCACTTTTTCTTATCCTATTTCTTGCTTTCTGTGCTTTAAAGAATATTCGAAATGCATAGTCTAGACATCAATCCCTTGTTGGATGTATATTTATGTTTTTCCTCCTGATATATGGACTCAGACATTTATTTTCCTTGTCTGAGAATAATTTTTAAGGATTTCATAAGAGTGTTTTGTGTTTTGTTTGCTTGTTTGTTTTCTCAGTGAAAACACACTTTAAGCTTAGGTAAAATTCTAATTATTAATTCAGCTTTTTTGTGTGTTTTACTTCTTATCTATCCAAGACGTTTGAAATATGTTTTTCTGTGTTTTCTCCTCAAAGCTCCATGGTGTTAGATTTTAAATATAGACTCGTGAGCTATCTGTAATTAGTTTCTGTATAAGATAAGAACAACAAAAAATAAATGGGACCTCCTGAAACTGAGAAGCTTCTGTAAAGCAAAGGACA
>JAQHUG010000090.1:2596936-2608397 GCA_028555095.1 Dicrostonyx torquatus | reverse complement strand
CTAGAATTGACAGAGATATCTTGCTGCCTGGACAGTCAATCAAAGTTCTTCTGTATGTTTGGGGCATCTAACTGCAGTCTATAGGCCCATAGTATCCATCAGACTTTTCCATGAAGCAGGAAATTTCAAATCTTAATGTCTTCTCTAAGTACATACTGTTGGAATCTCTACAGTGGCAATAAATGAATGACAGCTGACAGTCATAATCAACTGAATTTCTTTTCAGTGCCATGTTAGTACGTATGCCTTCTCATTATGTTTTAGAGATTTTTAAGTCAATTTACTTTTATATCCTTAGAGATAATAAAGAAAAAATAGTCTTTAAAAATAGAATAAAAAGGGAACATATTTCCTATTATACTTGAAAATTCAACAAAGGAAATTCTCTTTCTCCTATGTGTATTTTGTTTGTATACATTCAATTAGCTTATGTTCATATTTCTAATATAAATAAGAACCCTCTTGGGAAAATGATCTGTTTTCTATCTCATGCTTAAAACCTTGTAAACAAGGGATGGTTACAAAAAAAATATTATGCTGCACATGGTGGTTCATACCTTTAATCCCAGCACTTGGGAAGCAGAGGAGGGTAGATTTCTTTAAGTTTGAGACCAGCCTATATTTAAAGTGAGTTTTCCATGACAGCCAAGGAACCCTGCTCTAAACAAACACACATACACACATGCACACACGCACACACACAAACACATACAAACCAAAGAAAAAAAAGAAAAATATCATTATAGATGCAGTAGCAAAAATAACCATGCCATACATTTGAAAATCAATAGTTCTAATGTCTTCACAGTGGAGTAAGTTCTTCATACATTAGTAAGGGTAAATAAAGCTACCTGGAAGAGTTCTGTCTAGTCTTTGGGACAAGTTTCCAAGCAACTTTGCCAGACAACTATTCTGAACGAAAAGAAAGAGCACAACTATTTCTGAAGCCCTACCATCCCAAGAATGTTTTGAGACTTCACTTCCTATGAAAAGCAGTGGACAAAGATCTATGAAAAGCAGTGGACAAAGATGCCAAATTCAAGTCTTTAGTTGTTTCTTAGACTGTACTTTATTCTATAAAACCTGGACATGTCTCTAATATGGAGAAACCCTAAATAGTTATGGAGACTGCTCATCAGCTAATAATATAAATCAGGTACAGGATCTTACCCATCAGAAGAGCAGATTTTGCAGCATATAATTTTGCTACTGTTACATTGTAGACTTTAAAATCCAGGGAAAATTGATTATTAATTAACAATTATTACTCAGCTCAGGAACTTCTGGGTCATGTATTGAAGCAATATTTAAAATCTACAGGATTACACTGTGTTATAAGAAGACTCCATTATAGAAAGGACAGAGATGAAAGGAAGGAAGAGATATTTTGATTGAAGGAGCCATTATGGGTCTAGCAAGAAACCTGGCACTATAGAAATTCCCAGGAATCCAGAAGGATGACCCCAGCTAAGACCCTAAGCAATAGAGGATAGGGTGCCGTGACTGACATTGCCCTCTAGTCAGATGGATGACTATCTTAAATGTCATCATAGAACCTTCATCCAGCAACTGATGGAAGCAGAGGCAGAGACCCGAAGCAGAGCACTGGGCTGAGCTTGCATAGTCTAGTCAAAGAGTGGGAGGAGTGAGAATATGAGCAAAGAAGTCAAGAACATAATAGGTACACCCCCTGAAACAGCTTACCTGAACCAATGGGAGTTCACCATCTCCAATCAGTCACGAAAGGAATCAGCATGGCATCAAACTATACCCTCTGAATGTGGGCGACAGTTGTATGGCTGGGACAGACTGTGGGGTCACTGGCAGTGGCACCAGGATTTATCCCTACTGCATGTACTGGCTTTTAGGGAATTCATTCTCTTTGGATGGATACCTTGCTCAGCCTCAGTATATATAAGATAGATATCAAGATAGAGATAGATAGATAAATATATAGATACAGATATAGATGTAGATTATATAGTAGGGAGGGCTTTAGACCTTCCCCAGAGCAATGTGCCTTACCTTCTCTGAGGAATGGATGGAGAGGGGGGTCAGGTGGAGTGAATGGGAGGAGGGGAGGGTGTGAGAACTGGGATTGATATATAAAATGAAAAAAAGATAGTTTGTTTTCTTAAAAAAAATAAAATCAATTAAGAAAAAAGACTCCATTATGTTTTAACTTCCATCCAGTCTAACAATATACATGGCTTACAAACTGGAAGGTGATGTAACAAATCTACATAGACAACCTCATATCAACAGTTATGCTCAAGGAAGATCTAGGCTAAGATAGATCTTGGATGGAAGAAAAGGAAGTATGAAAGTCAGCTGAGTAGGAGTAGCTGGTAATGGATGTGATCTGTTTCAGAGAAATAAGTCCTGGAGAATGCTGCCTTCACTGGGGCATTATCATCTCACTATGAGAACTATGCATTGAGACCGCCACACACAAAGGGCATTTTACTCAGAGAATTAACTACTTTATTGAAAAAGAGCAGTAGAAAAATCTAAAATGAAAAAAATAAGAAATACAAAGTTCTCAGAACAGTGAGATCAAAGACAGCCAAGAGAAACTAATCAGAAAGAAGGTGGATCACAGTAGGAGGAGACAAAGCAATGCACATAAAAGGACAGACAAGTGAATAAATGAACCCAAAGACATAAAATTGAACATGTGAGTAAGTCGATGAAATAATGAATGAAAGAGAATCCCACGCCTGAGTCTTAGAGAAACTCTCTTGTTAAAAAACGGAAGGTTTGAAAGGGGCAGAATCAACGGCATATGATAAGTGAAAATGAAAGATAACACTGAAGAGGCAAGGTGAAGAAAGAAGAAAAGTGAGAACATGAATGCAGGGAGCACAGAGCAAGGGGAAGTATAACTAGATTTAAGGCACTCAAATCCTCTTCATTTTTATGCATCACCTTATCTTCGTCAGGCATGCAGTTTTCAGGGAATTTTTTAAAGGTCAAAAATAGGAAGAAGAAAAAAAAACAGTATTTTCCCTGTAGATAATTTACAAAACACCACACCTCTTTGAACTGTGTATAAATATCTGTTACAATGACAGCTAATTTTCTTAGGATATAAAACTCTGATTTGGAACAAAGAAGATTTTCAAATAAAAAGCAAGAAAAGGAAAGAAAGAGGGAAGAAGGAATAAATGTCGATTGGTGCTGGTTGTCAGCGTGCAGATGAGAAGGAGACAGGTGAACAGTCACCAAGCATGCTAAGCAGTGAGACTCTCTCACGGAAGGCAGTGGGTTGTAACTTCAATTTCCTCTTTGGGGTTTGCTCACTAATGGCAAGCTCCCCTGTGTAGATCTGCATTGTGGAAGTGCCAGGACAATAACACCTGACTTAAAGCACCTTAACGTTTGTCTAGTGTTCTCACACAACTGTGCCCTGTTAGCTTTTGCTGTCTCCTTAATAAAAACTTTTCTCTGTATTGTTAAGAAAGATGATTCATTAGGCTCGAATGATTACATAATCTTGTACTTTCTGTCTGTGCAACTGGTCACATTCTCCAGTCATCAGTGATGTCTCCAATTACTCAGAATCATCTGAGAATCATAATGGAAGCTGATTCCCTCCCTCATGCAGTTTCTGATGCAGTAGACTGGAGGCTCGGGAACTGTGCTTCTAAGTTTCAAGATGACACTGGTGCTCCAGGTCTGGGGACCATGTGCTGAAGGGGCTGCTGTAATCCTTCACACCAAAGGGGCCTTCTTCAGGATTGGTGCTTGTGCATAAGTGAATGTTATATGTTCAGACCTTCGACTTGAAAACCACCGAAAATACCCTAACAATTATCAGCAGAAAGCCAGTTGCTTCCTGTCTACTTATCTGCGTGCAGCAGAATATAAGAAACATATCAAAATATGTAAAAACACAAATAAGAATCATAAACGTACACTTTATCATACTTTTACTCCTATATATCTCTGTAACTTCCAGTTGATTTTGATAAAGAATAACTTTCTATAAAGTATAAACATGAATCATTGTCTGGAGGATTATAATCTATATTTTCTGTTATATTTACAAGAAAAGCAGATGTATTTAAGGAGTACAGATAGAACTCTGAAAGAATTTTAAGTGCTTCTTCATGACAATATTTTAATATTACTTCTTAATTCATTTTAAGAATGAAAGCTTTATTCTTTCCTAACTTAATACTAACTCCACTTCTCTTGCTTCCCAGGTGTGGTAATTCTTGTTGCTGTTTATAACCCCAGAATGTAATGTTTTCATCATAGAATTAGAGAAGAACTATAGACTAGATGGTAAAAACCCAACAATGTTTTCATTAATATTCACGTGGCCAAATGCTTTGGGATGTGTGTGGAGGCAGGATCTTTCTTTCTTTCTTTCATTTCTTTTCTTTTCTTTTTTTCACAAGTGAAAAAAAAAGTACTAACTGTTCAAACGTAGCTTGTGAAGTTCCTTTGTCAGTAAAAAGAAATGCTGATGGCACAGGCCAGGTTAGTTGATGTTTGTAGGTGAGATTATGATGATATCAAAATGTGCTCTATAAGTCTGCTGCATAGAACCACCACGATTTGTGTAAGCTTTGTGTGTTTACAAGTCTTACAATATAAGTAACAGATACTTTAAAACCATACCTGAAAGTCTGCATTCTAACCTAGACACACTGCAGTTAGGTGACTAAGACCTTTACTGTGCATTGAGCAAGGGAAAGCACATACCTGGTATATTGTATTGGGAAAGTGTAATAAATGTTAATACATAAATTTTTTTTTGTTGTGCTTTACTTTGTTTGTGGTAATAGAGATTCAATCCAGGCCCTAGCACATGCTAGGATGCTAGCCTATTATCAACCTATTGCAAGAGGTTAACGTTTGTTTTACATATTCTAAAATCTCTTGTGAAGTTACAGTGTTCATTAAAAAAATTACAAATTACAGTAGCTATGTTATGTTCTAATGCTTTTTGTTCATTATCAAGGAAGATATTTTAATAGACGTCTGAGTATAATATATATCTATGTAAAATACAGCAGTCATTTCCAAATATTTAAATGGTCAGTCCTAAAAACATACACACAAGTAACATTATATGGAGTGAAAATGCTATAAATAAGAATATGTGTGCACACATGCATTACGTGTACAGTTACATAAATGTAAATAGAGATATGCATGTAATAATAATTAGTAAAAAAAAGAGGCTATAAATTGGAAGGAGACCAGGGATCAGTATATGAAAGAGTTTGCAAGGCGGAAAGGGAAGGGAGAAATATTGTAATGGCAGCACAATCTTGAAAGCGAAAGGATTACCTTACACTAGCAGAAATGAGTGTGCCTCATTCACCATCTGAAATAAGCAATGTACATAGGTGCAGCTTCCTGCACCTTTGTTTTGTAGTAGACAAAACAAAGTATTAATAAGTTAGATACCATATATACTATGTAGTGTACAGTGTTAGTGCAAACATCACACTACAGTGGATTTCTAATGCCATAACTTCATAAATACACAATTCGACAATCTTACAGTGAATCTTTTGTAAAACATTTAAGTTAACACTGTGTTTATAGCACACTCCTTACAATATTTGTTAGATATTAGCTTCATTCATTAAAGAAAAAAACCTACGTGGGAAAATGTGGCTAACCATCTCCAACAAGGCAAATAAATCCAAAAAGACATGCCCGGTGTTTTACAATCATCTTAGCCTAATCTGCCTATATGTCTCTTATCAATGTTTTGTGGAATCAACCACAAATTTCACCATACATCAGAATCACCAAAGCTTTTCCCACCCCTATCCAGATAAATGTCTGTGCTTCCTGAACACACTTCTGGGCTTATTGTAGTTGCATTGAAGGTTCTTGGCAAACATAACAGGCTTAGTCTCTGACCATCTCCACTCTGGAACCCAAAATTAACATGAATGATCTGTACCTCTATAGACTTTATCCAATGCAAAAAGGAGCAAGCGATAACTTTGCCTTCAAAGCGGCCTTTTAAATATTAGTCACTGTATTTCAAAACACCCAAATTGTAAAATTATGGCCAGAGAGAGTAAAACAGGAATTCACTTAATCTCACATTCTAAATGATATTCACTTGATAGTCCATGATTTCTGTAAATGTTAAAAATGAGCCTTGAATTCAAATTAGTTTACAATTTCACCGATCATTTATATTGGAGTTTAAAAAGATTAATGTTCAATGTTTTATTAAAAAGCTATGAACTGTGTCCAAACAGATAAAAAGAAATGTTGAAATAGGTTTCATGTAGGAGAATGTATGGCTTTTATTTTCTGAATAGCAACTTCAATAAATTAAAGAGCTCGATATTGTGCCAGCCAGTGTCAGCAATGAATAGTGAACCCACCAGCAGAAATGTTTTCAATTTCTTAAGCACTGTCCCAGGCCCTGATAGAATTGATTGGCTTTTTGACACAAAGTTGTAGTGGCAGAGACTTAAGATGAAGAAAATCCCTCCTTTAAAAATACCAAAATACCTAGTAACAAACAGTATCCAAGTAGAATTCAGTACTATTTTAAGAAATGTTCTATTTTAAGAAAAACCAAGGCTCATGTATCAGTAAGATTACCTCAGGGATTTTTTTTTTCTCCTGAAGTAATGGGAACAAAAATAAGGACTTCCTAAAAAAATAAAAAGATCTTAAATCAATTAAATATTTGGTTTTTTTCAATGGTTTTAGTTTTTGCTGGTTTGTTTTGTTTGATGTTCTTGAGACAGGGTTTTACCATGTTCCTGGACCTCACTTTGTTGACCAGGTTGGCCTCAAACTCTCAGAGGACTGTCTACCTCTAATCCATTGTTGGGATTAAAGCATGTGACACCATGCTTGGCAAATTTAACCTTAAATTTTTTTTCTCCATAAATTAACTATACACACTATTTTAATAGGTATTTCTACAAACCAAGTAAAAGTTAATTGGAGAAAAGAGAAAAAATCTCAGGGGAAAAAATTGATCAATATCTTTAAACAGTATTAAAAATATATATTGATTGGTGTTAAGCATAAATTTTATGTTCCTTATCAGAAGTTCTAGTTTATACATCTCATCAAAGTTCTAGAAAGCACTAAAAAACACTAACTCTATGTGACTCTATTTACATGTAAAACACACTGGCATACATATGTTTATGCAAACAAACTAAACTTGCAAAGTGTAAACACCATTCTTACCAAAATTTAGGTCAATAATGTTTTTATCGTTAGTATTTTTTATAATTTCTGTACTTATGTATCTAAATTAATAGCATATTTGAGGGATGTTTTGTCTCCATCTAGGAAATTCTTCTCTAATGATATTAACTCAGTTATTATTTGGAAAGCTGGGACATCTTGTCCTTTAAATGCATATCTTTAATAACTTCAAAATGAATAGACATAAAAATTAAAAATGAATGGCTTATATATGATAGATACAATAAGTACAAATATATTTAATGACTATATATGGCAACTTAAATTTTATTAAAAATCAAATTTTTATCAATTACTGTAAAAGTTTTGAGAAAAACTTTTAGAGAAATTTGAAATTCTACTATGAGCAAAGAAAATATAATTTCAAATCATGAAAACAATTCACTTTATAAGAACATTTTCAACTCATCATTATATATTAAACTTTACATAAGACAGAATCTGCTTATGGACCACAACTTAAGAGTGCTTCAAAGCCCAAATTTAAACTTAGAATCATAAAAGCAAGAGTTACAATTTAGCTCAATTGTACTGAATCTTGTTTATCTACCATGAATGATAGCACACTTTATTGCCTGTTTCAGCATAATGATGCCTAAAGAAATCAAAAGTTGTTAGGCAGTGTTAGCTTTCACCCTAAATCCCATCACTTGGGAGGCAGAAGCAGGTGGGTCTCTGTGAGTTCGAGGACAACCTGGTCTACAGAGTGAGTTGCCAGACAGCCAAGTCAACACAGTAAAACCCTGTCTCAAAAAACAAAACAAACAAAAAACAAAGAAAACAAGAAAAACAAACAAAACCAAAACCAAATACATCAAATATTAATCTAGTCTATATCTTTATCAGAAAATTATTGAGCAAATATAAATATTGAAGAACTGCTATTGCCACTGCTTGGGCAATTGAAAAGCAAAGGGACCATAGGTCCCTAGGTATGTGCAGAATATCTCCATTTTAGTATTACTATTCATGATGTATTATGAATGATATGTTGACTCTTGGAACAAACAGAGAATAATCAAGTAGGATCAGGGTTAGGGTAGTAATTGATTGACAGAGGAGATGTGACCAGTCCTGGACTCCAAAATCTACCAGCTCTGTGAAGCTCCTCATTTTCTAAAAGGGCTTGATATACTCAGTGGTATCTCCCTGCTACAGAGCTCTTTTAAATGGTGCTGTGTGAATCAAATTGAGAACCAGGATTCATTCCTTTCCTCCACTTGGAAAAAGTACCCTAGACCCTGGTTACTCTAATTGTAAATCTCAATCTTTTTAGTTTTTGAAGGAAAACAAATCCTCACTGTTGGTTTTTCTACTTTTAGTTAAAATGTTCATGGTTGGTAGTCACTATAAATGTTCAAACTAATTGCATGCATTTCAAACTTAATGGTTGAAAAATCAGCTATTTGGTTTGAAATAATGATAGTCTCAATTACAAAAATACAAAATATAATTATAGGGATGAATTTTATAAAACGCTTTTCATGGAAGATAAACAATGGAGGACTGGTAAGAATAAGTATTGCAGTGGACAGGCATAATGCTTCTTTAGCTCATTGATTCCTTGGGTCCATGAAAACAAATTATTATTATTTACAGAAAATGTGTTATACTGATGACCTGTCACGTTGTTAAATATGAGACACAGGTAAGCGTTTAACAGTTATTAGTCATATTCTGTTATTTAAAGTGAAGATAACTCCATGGAATCCTGGAACTCACTCAGCTCCAAAGTTCTGTCATAAGTAATCCAGCTTTCACAGTAATGATCCATAAAGGTCGGCTGAACTACTCTTCATCTCTAGACAAACTATAATTTTCAACATAATTGCTGGGTTTCCTGAAAATTGTGAAGTCCTTGAAAGAGTTATCCACAGAGTTCAGATTGAAATAAATTACCATCTTGAACCATGCTTGAAGGAGGGAGAAGAAATGGTACTTATACATAGCACATTCTAGATAACAAATACTGTTTGTTCCTCTTATTCTTTTATCCAGGTCTATTATACACAGTGCTCATTTTAAAGAACTCATTACGTTACTAATGGAGGCAATAAAACCTGAAGTTAGCCAGGAGAGATTATAGATCTGAAGCAATAACCAACCTGTTTTAGGAAGACCAAAACAGAAAAAAAAAAAAAAAAAGATGTACCTCATGACAAAAGCGTGTTGGCAGAACAGAAGTGTGCTACAAAGGAATAGCTTTAAAAAATGGTGTGTTTTTTTTTTAAGTGGGGAGCAAGTTAAAATAAACCTGGGCAAGCAGATAGTAACTGAAGCACAATCACTGGAAGCGAACTCTAGGCTCCTGAAAGAGTGAATAAGAACTTGACTTACTGTGGGAGACAGGACGGAAAAGTCAGCAAGTGGCTTTCAGTAAACTTGGGAGTAGATTATCCTCAAGTTTGGCAAATACTTTGGGAATGGAAGTAGAGAAAGGTCAGACTTATCAAAGAAGAAACAATGACCTAGTGGATACCCTGAGACAGGAGGAGGTAACACAGAGTAGTAATTCAATGTTTTAGCCATTTTGGAGAGATCAACACACGGGCTTAATGATGACATGAAAAGTAAATGTATAGAATGGAAATATATTAGGAAATTGGCAATCAAAGCACAGTATTGCTCTATGATGTATGTTTCAGACAAAGCAACCAACACAAAAGTAGTAGGAAACCCTCATGGCTTTTACCACAGGTGTGATAGATGCCAAATAGTATCCCTCTACACACACACATACACACACACACACACAGACACACACATTTCATGATCTTAAAAACAATAAAATTAAGAATTCACTACTATTACTGGATGAAGCACATGAATCCTCTCATTTATTACAATAAGTAAACAGAAGCTTAACTTTCCATCACTCAAAATGGCAACACTAAACTCCTTCCCCAAACCTGCAGGTGGTATTAGCTAATTAACAAAGAAAACATCTATGAGGCAGTTATTAATAATTACCAAGTGATTTAGACAGAATACCTATTCTGATAGAATACCATGAATAAGCAAAGCATCGGAAAAAACATATAGGAGTTCCTTAAACTGAACTATTTCAATCTGATTCTAAAATTCAGCATGTATTTTGTATTATTGTATATTATTTGCTGGTTGTATTAAAGCTAGACAAAGACATAAGAAACAGTAATAAACATATCTCTTATGATACTAACATCTTCTATGTTAGTTTTGTTGACTGGGTAAGACAAATTAGAGCCTTAGAAATTAGCCTACCTTGCAATATTAAGAACACTCATGTAAAAAGAGCTAGATATCACAAGACAGTCAGTGGATCCCTGAAATAAAATGACCTCTGGAAGAGCTGTGAAACATTAAGTCTCAGATCACTTAACACTAAGGCAGCTTGGATATGATTGAAAAAATTCTTGAGTCCAAATATTTGGACCCTCAAATACACCAACCACATTAAGATTTCAAATCACCAGCCTCAAATGAAAAGAAAAATCTAGAAATAAAATTTCTCTTAGTCATTTTATATATAATTAGTTTTTTTTCCAAGTTGGGAGAGAAATTGATGAGTGGGCATTATTTTGAAAGTATTATCATCAGAGTAAAACTCCGAAGGAAACTTAAAAGCAGAGTTTGGCTAAGACTGAATGTCAGTGTACTTGTAATAAAGGGCAACTATGCATCCTTATCTTTTTTGCTTCCTCACACTTTCTCCGCAGAATTTTATTTTACGATTTTTTGATGTATTTACTTTGCATGTAAGTGTGTAGCCATGGGCATGCGACTGAATGCATGTGAAAATCAGAGAAAAATGTATTGGTTCTCTGTACACGCAGTAAGTCTTTGAGAATTGGACTGAGGTTGCTGAGCATGGTACCAGGTACCTTTACTCACTGGCTGATGCCACAGAACTTTTTAAATTCTCCAACATCAACAAGTGGTCATTCTTGGCACATGACATCCTCACGGTTCATTCTTTGTAGCATTGTAACTCACTGCGAGAAAAGAACGGTTCTGCTGTGACCCTAGCATGTGGCAGGCATCTCTATCTCCTTTGGCCTGCTCTCCTCTGGGAAGTACTGGGTACTCGTTACTCCACCAGACTCCCTCATTCACTTCTGAAGTAATCTCCCATGGTGTTCATTAGCTAATTAGTCTCCCTTGCTCTTGGCCCAGTGTCCAGATATCCCAAACTAACCTACACACATACAATACACTAACATAACGATAAACTCCACAGACAGTCTATACCAAGTAGAGAAACAAG
>JAQHUG010000090.1:2552478-2586068 GCA_028555095.1 Dicrostonyx torquatus | reverse complement strand
CAGGGTAGACATGCTGAATCTTCCCAGTAAGCCCAGTACCTCGTGGTGACTTACAGACTATTAAAAATGGGTTGAAATAAGATGTGAGAGTTAGCCAAGAAAAGGCTAGAGATAATGGGCTAGGCAGTATTTAAATGAATATAGTTTGTGTGTAATTATTTCAAATGTAAGCTAGCTCTGCAGCCAGGAGCTGGCAGGACAGAACAAAAGGGCCCGCACTCCTCTCAGGTGCAGGGAACACAGCCTGCACCCTCTTACTATACCCATGCTCTGTTATAAGGCCAATATCAAGCACTACATACTGATAGATTATTTCTGTGACTATTGTCGTACAGTTGCTCAAACTAGCAACAGTAGCGTCAAATTCTGAGGGCTGATCTACCAATCTCTTCTCCTAAAGTTACATAGTCTCATCTCCTTTCACATACTGCAAAAGGCTCATCTTGAGATTTAGTCATTCCTAAGTCTTTCACACATTCAAAAATATCCACTCTTTTTAAATTCATCTCCCTAAAGCCAACCGTGACCTAACAGATGAAATATCTGCTAAAAATCTTCCCATTCCTACTTTATCTGATTCGTTAATTCATTATGAGATTAGCTCATAATGAAATAATTATAATACAATAATTATTTTCCTTCTCCCTCTCTCTGTATATTACTTGTGATGCTTTGATAACTAAAATGAATCCTTCTCAGTATCTTTAATGTGATTGTTTTGACTTGTGATCTCTTTAGTGTGGGGCTCCTACGGGTTCAGTATTTTTCACTCAGCCTAATACCCTTGGGTGATCTTCCTGCTCTAAAGCCTCTGATTTCATCATTGAAAATCCTTTCCCTCTATAAGGCTCTGGAACAACATGGAGAGACTTACAGAATTTCTATCTGAAAGTCTCTGAAGAGCTCAGTTCATTTTCAGGATGTACTGTCTTTTTTTCCTGGCTGATACTCTAACAACTGACTCCAAATTTGTGTCATTAATCTGGGTAGCTCATCCTTAGTTTTTACAGTAATAATTGGCATTGTGGTAGGTACTAAAAAAGGTCACATGTGGTAGTCTAATCATTAATTTGGACAACTTCATATTATAAAACTTAATAGTGAAAGAACGGATAACAGTGGGGAAGCTGGGCATTGACTGTGGGAGTGATATACAGGATGGCCATTTAATGGAATTTTTTATTCTCAGGAATCTAATATTCCTCAAATATCACTAAGGCCAGCCCTGGTTTTATATTAGACAAGACATAATCATGATTATTATGTTATTTAAACCTTTACAGGAAGATCCCATCAAAATTTGACATAGTATTTATTATTATTATTAATTAAATGTATTTATCTATTTTACATGCAGACCAGAGTTTCCCCTCTCTTGTTTCCTCTCATTTCCTCCCCCCACCTCCTCTCTACCCTCTAAATCCACTCCTCCTTTCTTTCTCAGAAAGAAGCAGGCCTCCTGTGGACATCAACAAATCATGGCAAACCAAATTGCAGTAAGACCAAGCAGTTCCCCTTGTATTAAGGCTTGGCAAGGCAACCCAGTATGAAGAATAGGTTCCCCAAAGCCAGTCAAATCATTAGGGATAGCCCTTGCTACTACTGTTAGGAGTCCTGCAAGTAGACCAAGCTACACAACTGTTACTTATATGTAGAGGGCATAGGTCAATCTCATGGAAGCTCCTTGGTTGTCATTTCAGGCTCTGTGAGTCTTATGAACCGAGGTTAGCTGATTCCACGGTTTTTCTTATAATGTCCCTCATTCTAGTACCTATAATTCTTACTCTCTCCTCAGCAGTATTCCCCAAGCTGGGCCTAATGTTTGGCAGTTTTACACAGCATCTTACACGTAGCTATGAATAAATGGTGAAATCTTTTTTCTAACCAATACTATTTTGCTTCAAATAATCAATAATTAAAATTAATCTTTCCTCTAATATATTCTCTTATGAAAGAGGAAGATATATTTAGGAAGATATTAAGTAATTTAGAGTGTTTAAATTGTCTCAGCATTTACAGAATGGTTTCCAGTGATATTCTAACACTTGACAGGAACTGTATATTTTTAGCCATGTTTGTTACATTTTTAAAATTAAAACTTTCTTTATTCCTTAAGTTGACACAAATATTTCACTGAAGTTAAATTCTGAATTATACTTTAATACTTTCAATGTTCTCTAGACAAAATATTGAAGATAGATAATTTCCCCATATTTAACATCTAAATATAAATTTTTAATTATTTTAAAGTATTTTAATAAATCATAAACTTATGTGTTCTTTTTTTTAACTTTTGTGTAGGTCTCACTAGAAATTTAAAATTCTACATGAAAATAAACCATAACTAACACTTGTTAGATGATGGTGTGAAGTATGTAATTTGACACAGAAATCCTTTTTAGGACAAGATTTATTATGCAGGCCAGGTTTGCCTCGAACTTGTAATCCCCCTGCCTCACAGGCTAGGATCCTAGGCATATGTCACTGCTGATGGCCAGAAGTTTACTTAAACTTGGATCCTATGCCCATCTTGAGGGTTGTTAAGGTATCTGTGAAAATCCTTCTTCCTCCACCCCCTCTCTTTCTTGTTCTCTCACACACACTTAGCAAGTAGCTCTGTCCCTAAATTAACGTCCCCAAGGAGAGTTACTCAATTGTCACTGTCACCTCCAGGATGGGAGGATAATTTCATTTCAGACTGTTTGATTAGCACCAGGAAGAAGAGTAGGGATGCTGATTATGAACACATGATCAAAATAAAGTAGCAGCATGGTAGCATGCTAAGTGAATTTAAATAATTCCCAATATCCACACTGACAGATTTGCTCATCTATTCTTCCTCATTTTCAGAGGGAAGGCACTTGCATTGGTGACAGTTATTATCACAACCCCCACCAACTACAGCTACATGTTCTTTGGTTACAATTGTCATACCTTCTTTTTGAATAATCTGCTAAATTAAGAAAAGAAAGTTAATAACTGGTAGACGTAGACGCCAACTGGCCACCCAATACCCTTTTCTGTTATACATGAAAGAATTGTGCATGTAATCTGGCATTTGCCAGTACAACATAAACAGAAATCAATTTTGGGGATGTAACTTTAGCAAGCAACTCCCCAAACATATCTTCTTTTACGCATTGCCTGTTAGTTGCATCTGCTTCCTTCCTAATATGGCCTTAAATAAAAGAGAGAACAGACAGCAGAAGACTCAGAATTTATCTAGCAGCGTAATGATGGAAACTGTAATAGACCCATATATTCAAATCCCTAATAAATTTTCCTGTTTAAATTACTGATAAAACATACTGAAACTAAATGAATGTGAAAGTTTTGCAGGATGGGTAATGACAATGGGGAGTGTGAAAAAGGCAATATAAACTTGTAAGCACCAACACGATGTTAACAGTACTCTTCCTTCCTCTGCCCTCCCCACCCATCTTGATCCCCTCCCTTTCTGTTTCTCATTAGAAAAGAACAGGTTTCTAGGTGATATCAAGAAAACATAACAGATTAACATATAATAAGACAAAACCATCATAGCAAAGTTAGAAAAGACAAGTCAACAAGAGAGAGCCAACAAAAGAGCCCCAAGAGAAACCACAAGAAACAAAGAAGACCCACTTATTTACACAGTCAGGATTCCCATAAAAGAACTAAACTGAAAGCTATAGTGTATCTGCAGAGGATTTGGTACAGACCCATGTAGGCCCTGTGCATGCTGTTTCAGGTTCTTTGAATTCCTATGAGCTAATCTCAGTTGTTTCAGAGGGTCTCGCTCTCTTGGTTTCCTCTGTCCCTTCTCCCCCATTCCTTCTGTCTCTTCTTCCACAGGGTTCCCTGAGCTCTGAAGGGTGGGGTAATATGGAGACATCTGTCTCTTTCTCTCTTAACAATATCTGGCTGTAGGTCTCGTATTTGCTCATGTGTGCTGTAAGAGAAAACCTCTCTGATGATGGTTGAATAAAGCACCAATCGAGGAGAAAGGCAGAATATCATTGTGAGTCATTTTATTGTTACTTTTTTTGACCAGTATATTTGCTTTACCATAGTCCTTTTGGATATCAACACTTTGATTGTTGGTCAACCAAACAGTGTTAGGTATGGCTTACATCTCATGGAATGGACCTGAAGTCGTATCAGATGTTGGTTAGTTATTCCCACAAGGTTTGAAATCCTTGAAAACCAAATCCAAGGTAACATCAAAAAGATCATCATGATCAAGTAATCTTCATCCCAGAGAAGCAGGGATGGTTCGATATACAAAAACAATAAATGTAATTGACTATATAAACAAACTGAAAGGAAAAAAAATCCAACACCCTCTCATGATAAATATCCTGAACAGGTTAGGGATACAGGGGACATACGTAAATATAATAAAGGTAGTTTACAGCATATCAATAGCCAACATCAATTTAAATGGAGAGAAACTCAAATCAATTCCCCTAAAATGTGGAAAAAAGCAAGTTTGTATATTCTCTCCATACCTATTCAAAATAGGACTTGAATGTTGGAGACTGTGGATATACACAGCATATGGAAACTGATCATTCAAATATCAACCCACCAAAGGAGTGACTCTAATGGTGGGTAATCCTGTCTAGGCAGGGCGTGCAGAACCATCAACTCTAGAAACAGCTGCTGGTTACTTTTGCTAAAGCAACTTGGTGTCTTACCAACAGCTGCACTGTAGTGTAATCTCATGCGAGGTGTATATGTAAATTATAATTACATCTTAATCATACAGGCACAGTTATCTGTGGGTAGTTAGGAAAATACTTTTTATTTAGCTATATAATTTTGTTTTGTATAAAGTACTAGGACATGCTTCATAACTAGATCTATCTGTCCCATGATGACTGTAGATACTTAAAAGCCTGCTTTGTTCCTTTTGCTAAGATTAACTGTACACAATTAGCTCACACTCACCTCAGAGCAAGTTCAAACTAGACTAAGGCTTTCTGTAAACAAATCATAAGTTTAAAACTTTACAGCTGTGCACAAGGTCAGAGTCACAGATGTCCAACCTAGGTAGTTGCTACACAAAGCACCTTAAGAAAAACATCCAAATTCTTCGCTTGCCAGTCTGCTAACAATAGACCAGTGTCTCAAAGTTTGTCACTGGGCATTGTGCCCCACTGTCTGCTCACAGTCTTATACCCTCGATTTTTGTGTTGCCATGGCAATGGTCTGCTCCTTATTAGCTTCACCTAGGAATGTGCTTTTGACCAATGAGAAGTAACTCTTGCAATTTTTTATATCACACCAAAGCCTCCTGTAAGAAGGAAAGTTTTTAGGGTAGAGGAGAAGGTGCTAAGAGGAATTAGAATAAGGGCATGAGAAGTAGGATAAAGAGAGAGCAATTAGAAAGACTGATTCTGAAAAGCACAAAGTGAGACGGTGTTGTAAGGGGCTGCTTGATTGTTTCTCGGCTTCCCAGACTCCCGAAATAACCACACAGAAACTGTATTAATTAAATCACTCCTTGGTCCATTATCTCTAGCTTATTATTGGCTAACTCTTACATGTTCACTCATCTCCATTAATCTGTGTATTGCCATGTGGCAGTGGCTTACTGGCAAATTATCAGCATGTCTGACTCTGCTTCCTTTATCCCAGCATTCAGTTTAGTTTTCCCCACCTAGCTCTACTCTAGCCTATCAGGCCAAGCCAGTTTTCTTTATAAATTCACCAATTATATTCACAGCATACAGAGGGGAATCCCACATTAAGAGAGTTTGTTCATTCACTCTCAGTTACCCTAACAAAAAAGTTCCTTTAGCTTGCTGTAGTATCCAATCTGACCCCTCAGGAGTGTCTTGGGGTTTTGACCCCAGAGGCTCATGTTGCTTGAAGACTTAGCTAAACAAATAAAGCAGCTGAAGGATATGCAGGGGGATTCAAATTGGAAAGGAAGAAATCAAATAAATTACCCTAAATATTCCACTGGTGAATTCTTACAACTGTTAAATATTTTCAACAAAGCATCTGGATACAAACTTAATTTAAAAATATCAGTACCCCTCCTATATGAAAATTACATACAAGAGAATTTTGAAATGGCATAATATTCATGGTGTTCCAATCCAGTGAGGACAAGAAATTTGTTCCAGCAAAGAACCATAATAAACCCTGAATGTTTCCTAGAGGTGGTCTAGGTTTGTACTACTAGAAGACCTCACTTGTTAGGTTTTGTCTCCTGTTTCAAGCAAGTTCTCAAGAGTCCAGACATGGTTTGGAGACAATGAAATTAATTATGAAACTCAGGTTTCACACAATGCAATGATGTCCACAAAAGTTGCATCTAAGATCATTCATAGCCTCAGCATGACCACGCAGCCAGGCTGTGCACAGTGTGCTTGGAACACACTTGGAATCCTTGTGCACATTTCTCAAAAAGGTCTGGAAGTGGGAATGTGACATGAACATGGGCAACCCTGTTCTACAAGTGTGGTTCTCTCCTACTGGAAACTGTTTCATATTAAAAAGTATTGATTCGAAGATTCTTTTAGTATACATGGACCTTGTTGTTACTAAATATTTATTTCATGCTATTCATTTTATTTTGACCTCGGAGCTTTAGATTTTAAAACCTTATAATTTTCTTGGAGTCATGCTAAAGTAGCAACAAAGTCTTGCCTGTGCAAAGTGTGTGGAGTAGGGACCAGCACTGGGCTGAACTAAGAGTGCATCTTTGATAATGAAGCTCAATTGTTCTCTGACAGAAAGGGTTGTAAGATTCCTGTTTTTAACTTTTGCTGTTCTCAGCCTTTCTTCTAAATGAAATGGTGAACAAATCCTTACCTGTATTAGGCTCTGGATCGTATGTCTTTCAGAGCACCCTCACACTCCACGGAAGCCCTGGGCTAAGCAGGGTAAGTCAGCTCTGTTGACCTGCTTGAATGTTATGCATTTCCCCCACACTACGAATGTCTTTCTTGCCTACTACTACATTTCCAAAACAGTTCCATTTGGATAAAGCCTCAGACGCTGGGCTCTTTGTGTTGCTTGTTAAATCCATCCATAAAGCTTTTAATGCCAGTTTCCAGCTATAGCTTCTATTTGGCTCTTTTGATAGATAAGTATGAATCAAGACAGGAAGCTATCATCTCATTTCCCTCCTGTTTCCTCTACTACGTTCAACAGCTTGATCCCATTGGAGCTTTTTGCAAAAGGAAACTGGCTGACCAATAACTGACTTGTCTGCTGTCTTTTTATAGTATCATTTCCAAGCTTTTCTCTTTGTATTTATGAATTTTTATGTATAAGGCATTTTATACTTCAACTATGGAAGAGTAGAGTCTCCAGAAATTGTTCTCTTTGACTACCAAATATTCTTTTCTCTTTCTTCTGTTTGAGCTGGCACTGTGAGTATGGGACAACACTGATAATCTCAGAGCAGTTGGATGATCATTTTGGTAGACTCAATATCTTCTCTATTGCCCTTTATTTATAAAGAAAATGTTTATAAATCTCTGTGGATATGTTTGTGAATTTTGTTTACTTAGTCCTGATGATTTTTTTCAAATATATAATGTTCTTTTAGCCATCTTTTGACCTACAGTTTTTTCCAGTTCAGACATCTGGGTAGGTTCTGATTTTGAAAAATGTTTTCAGAAGCAGACTGAGTGTTCTCTGCAGTATTTTAAGGGAAAAGCTAGGAGGTGTGGTTTTTCACTATGTCCAGAAATGTTTATGACCCTTTGGATAAAGAAGATACAATCGTCAGATCAATTGTCCTCAATTCTCCCAATCATCTACAAGCTCCGCTTCTCAAACCCACTATTGACACTGAACACCGTGGTGAAGAAACTCATTCTGCTTGCCCAAAACTTTTACCTACCTTTTATGCAGCTTCAGAAACTAGGCCAGAGTTGAAAACTTGACATGTGTTTCAGTTCTCCAATTCCTTCTCCATTCCTAAGCTCTATGTACTGCAATCAACTAGTTGCTTCTAAATTGATAGGAGTGGTACCTTTTCTGAGTCTACCATATTTACATCTTGTATTATGTGTGCAGATATGGTAATCCCATCCAGAGACCACTGCAGATCCTCAGTTCATCTCCCAGAGGTCCCTCCTACTTTTATCTTTACAAGTTTTCTATTTGTTTTTAGTAAAAAGTCTTAACCTGCTATGAACTATTTCATCTTTCTGGAATATTTTCATTGTTTTGAAATTTCCATTTCTGACAGAAACCCTCATTTGTGTATTACTAGTTAGGGCAAAGACACAAAGTATTTACCAAACACCACTGTACATTCCTCCCATTTTCAAAAGTTTGCAAACTGCCCCAAGTCAGTGAATAAGGTGCTAAGAGTACAAGGGAAGGCTCCTGCATACACAGCCCTCACCATAAAAAAAATTAGCTTGCATTTAGTACCTATTATTCCGGGGCTCCAAGACACAATGTCTTTTTTCCATCCTCAGTTGGTGCTCGTGCTGTGTAAGGCAGCAGAAACATAAAGCAGAAAGTGCTCATTCCCAGTAGAAACAGCTACAATGGTGAGCAGGAATTATTCTGCATCGGGAGTGACTGAGTGGAGGCAGACAGGAAAAGCAGAGGTCCATGGCCAGCAGGAGTGCATGGTGGCACAGACTACCTCTGATGCCATCTTCGTGATCTTTAACCACACCCATTCTTTCCTTTCATCTGAAAACTGATTGAAATTTGTAATTTACTGCACAGTAATGTTGTATGAACATAAACAGTTTACAGATGATATTATATGTTAAAATACCTTGAGCAAATCGATTTTTAAAATTCAGGATGCTTGTTATGAAACTTAATTGTAGTGATACATGCAGTTTCGTTATATATTTTCATGAATACCTGTTTTTCTATTATTTTTCTGACTGTACCAGTCCTGCAAAAGATATCCTCATTAGAGTATTCCAGTAGGAAATTTTTTCACACATGTAAGAATTTTTAGAGAGTACATCTAAAGTAGAACTGAAATGGAAAACTTATTCTATCTACAGTTTGAGAAAATTTCTCTCAAAATTGATATTTTAAGGAGGTTTCTTTTCCTCTATTCCTTTATTAATATATTAATCACCTATTTTTTCTAATTTGATATTGACCTATGTCTCATTTTGTTATATTGATTTTTAACATGTGCTAAACATTGGTGGTTTTTGACTGTATTATTACAGTATCAATTTTCATTCTATGTTTATATTTATAAGATGTTTTAACATGTGGTCATATCTGTCAATGTATTCATTTTATAATTGAACCAACAGAGATTACACAGTTTTGTCTTAGATACAGAATAATTCCTTGACTGGTAAGATGACTTGTTGACAAAGACTATTGATGTGAAACCAGATGACCTAAATTCAATCTCTAGGACCCACATAGTTGAAGGAGAGAACAGATTCCATCAAGTTATATTCTGACCTTCACACGTGCACAATGACATTTGTCATCTCTCTCCCTCCACACACATACACACAAACACACACACACATACACACAGACACATTACACAACTGGTAATATAAAAATTCCTCTATTGTTTCCTTCTAAAAGTTAAAAAATTCTTACCCTGTGCATTTTATTTCTACATAACCACAACTATTATCTAAAATGCATGAGTTCCCCATCTAACTTTATGTTTTCTCATGAGGAGCCAATGCCCTTGTCATTCTTTCACTGATCTGTCGTGCCATCTGTATCTTCCAAGGTTTCAGGCGTTCATACGCTTGCCTCTGAAGGCCATTGTCCTTGCTTAGCTTCCAGAACTTGACCAGAAGTGCCTATTTCTGACAACATCACAGCCTTGAGTCATAGAACACACAGAAAGCAACCTGGTGATATCTGGGAGCTTCATATCGGCTAGCTTTCACGGTGCCAGAAGATACTGTGCACATTTCTGGAGGAGAAGAGCAATCATGAGCCCTGCACAGCTGTGAACCCTCTATGCTACAATATTGACTACTCTGACAAGATATGCCAAATGGTGACCCCTCCTCCGAAAATTCAGAAATAACCTTAGAAGAGAGAAGGGAAGGAGGGTAAGAGCCAGAAGTTGTAGCTGACTACAAGAAAACCATGGTTTTCTGTTTTGTTTTGTTTTGTTCTTCATTTTGTTTTGTTTTGCTTTTGATACACTGGAACAGTTGCATCTACGAACTCTCACAGTGGTTGTGACATCAGGCACAGGACATGCCAAAGTTCAAAACAGACAAAACTTCCTGGAAGGGGTAGGGAGCAGGAAGTGTTCAGCTGAAGAGCTATCGATAATTTTCAGGTGTTTTCTTGAAGGGTGTGGCCCCTCGTAGGCTTAACACGCTCTCGTGGGTGTCCACACATCTAAAGAGTATATGACACCACTCCATGGGTTGAAATGACAGCACAAAGTTGGATGGGTATGGAATATTTTAAAATAAATTTTGAAAAGCTCCAACTCAAGCACTAACCCACTCCATAGCAGTCAATTGAATACAAGAGAACTGCGAAACCCATTCTTCGCTGGGTTTCAGAATTTTCCCACATGGCAGGAGGAGAAAAATGGTATGCTTGTGCAGATTCCTCTAATTGGTTCCAGAGAAACCAGAAAATCGCCTCCAATGAGACTAATACAACTGATTGTCCCTTACCATTAATAACCTGATAAAAAAAACCAACATGTATAGATGACAGCTTTCAGTATGTTACTCCAAAATTAGGGAATACAAAGGGACATTGGTTTTACATAGCTATAAACAAGAACCTACAACTGAGAACTTAGATGCAGATATCAGATGCAGCAAAAAGTAACTAACAACATTATCTCGGGGCATAAATTACTCAAGGAAAGCACAACGAAAACCAACGGAAGTGCACTCTTCATTATTTTTGCCCATTGTTAGCATAATGTAAAGTGAATACAGAAATCTACTCCAACAGACTGAAAAATATTATACATACCAACTCACCAACTGCTAATTTCTATTGATAGAAAATAGGCCAAATTATACAGGAAACCCAGCTGGTCAGGTAACCTTCAAAATTCAAATATTTTGCGAAAACCTATGTGTGAGAGAGAGAAAGTGTGTGTGTATGTGTGTGTGTGTGTGAGAGAGAGAGAGAGCACGCATGTGTGTGTGTGTGTGTGTGTGAGAGAGAGAGAGAGAGAGAGAGAGAGAGAGAGAGAGAGAGCGAGAGAGCAAGCATGTGTGTGTGTGCGCGCGTGTGTGGTTTTTGGATCCTAAAGATTGATAACAGAAGGACAGTCTGTCTTCAGAATGCTCTACAGTGTATCAACCCCACCAGAAAGTACCTATCTTACTAGAAACCACAAAAAATGTATATCTTGGCTTCCAAGTTTGGAGCATATCTTTTTAGGTGAAATTAAGAGAAATTTCATACACAAATGCAATTTTAACTCAGACTTCAAGTGACTCAGTCATTAAGCTTTCTGAACTCTAACCAGTGCTGAGTTCTCACTCTGCTGGTACCGCTGGAAAGGGGACGGTGGGTTTAGAAAGAAGAGTAAAGCTTAGGTAGCCTGAGGAGAATTGTGGGAGTCCTGTTCGCGTTAACCCCTCCTGTCTGAAGAATGAATGATTTCCAGGTGGGACCCCAGAAGCTTGGCTACAACTGAAAATTAGAGTTGGCTGGTCCTCTTGGGCCAAGTTCTGGACAAATTTCTACGTACAAGTCCTTAAGAGAAAGGTCTGGAAGTGTAAAGATATTTGTAGGTTATCTGCTGATTTAAAGAGCATGAAAATGACTATTCTGACTAAATTTTACATTATAGGGTTTGTAGTAATGAAGAATTAATGTAACAAGACACAGTAATGGCTAATAAGCATCTTTATAAGGTGAAAAAGAAAGGCTACAGGAGATGAAACTATCCTTCATAATTTGCA
This sequence comes from Dicrostonyx torquatus, assembly GCA_028555095.1. Classification (NCBI taxonomy): domain Eukaryota; kingdom Metazoa; phylum Chordata; class Mammalia; order Rodentia; family Cricetidae; genus Dicrostonyx; species Dicrostonyx torquatus. The sequence continues at coordinate 2,574,207 of JAQHUG010000090.1, read as the reverse complement.
TACCCCAACAAAGGAATGGAAGAAAAATCAGTCAATTGTGAGAAAAGAGCAGCTTGCTTTTCCCAGAGGGGAGACACTGGTCCTTGGACAATTTTCTTGACCTTGCTCCAGGGCTGCATCAACAAGGTCATGCAGATGTGATGCTGAACACCAGCTAATCATTTAATCAGGTAAGCAAATTCGTTGATGACCATGAGAATAAGTGTCTTCTGGAATTTAAACTTGTCTTACATGATAAATCCTCAAAGTCTCATCGAGCATTATCCACCAGGCTGGACCTCCAAAAGCATGCCCGGCATGAAGGAAACTCCTTTAGTATGTGGGACTCCATGGCCATAAATCTGTAGAGGCAAATTCCCACTGGGTTTCTCACTGGAGCTCCCACCAAGATACTAACACAGAATGAATTGCCTAACAAAACAACTTAGTTAAGTAGAGACTTGAAGGAATGCATGTAATAAAACACCTTAAACATGTATTGAAAATACCAATTTTTACTTTCTAATTTTTATCATCAATAAATTAATGAATGAGTCAGGGTCAGTTGCTATTCAGCTGGAGAACTCTGATTAAAATTCTAAACTTCCCTAAGCACACATTTTCTCATATCTAAAATGGAGGAGTTAAATTAGTAGATCTTAAAAAATTATTAGAGCACTTCAACACTATAGGTTTTGAAGATAAAGAATTACATACTTTTTAGTATGCCAGTTGTTAAAATGGTGATTACAGGCTATATAGAAAATACTTATCAGTACTTATTTCTAGCATGCCAGTTAGAGGAAGTGGTATTATGTTGAGGAATAGGTTTTGACATTAATAAAACTTCTATATTAAATATATATATTTATTGTTAGAAACCTAGCTACCCAGTCCATTTTTTAGAAAAGAATATAAGCTACTTGACTATTTTTTTCCCTTTTGGGAAGGTTTTAGGGAAAACAAGCCAAAAATTAAGAGGTAATGAGATGTACTTGGAGGTACCTAAAGAGAATAGAACTTGGCCTGGAGAACTAATTATGTAAGGAAAGCTACAGATTATACCTAAAGCTGAAATATGAAGCCAGAAATAAAAAGCGTGAGTACCCTAGCAAGACAGTCATGTAGCGGAGTTGCAACAGTGAATCCAATAAGCCAAGAGCATGAGCTAAGGGCAAATGCTTAAAAAATGAAATTACAGAATCCAATCATTTGGAACTTAAAAGAAAATAGCTTTTAGAAAATTATTTTGCCACAATCAAAGAAATCCAATCACATATCTGTAATATAATTTGCAAGAGATGCTTCAAGTGTTAGTTTGCACAAATAACCTTTTGATTATATTGAAATAATTTAACTTGTAAAATCAACCCAGTGTTCACCTTATTACCATATTTTCACTGATTTTTATAAACAAATTCATAAATTTTTGATAGAAATTGTGCTAAAATTTTATTTGTTTGAAAGAGGAGATAAAACTGCATTTCATTCAAGGATCCTAGACTTCTCTTTATTATCTGTATTGCCTATTTCAACTAATTCTTCTTTCAGTAAACATTTAAGTAATAAGAAATATTCCTTACAATGAAGTCACACACACACATTCTTAGTTCCGAGCTGATTTCACACGGGACTTAAAACTTAAAAACCAGTCATGACCTCCTTTAAAACTAACTTCTGAAATGACGGCTTAATGCTCCATCAACTGCCTTTAACATAATGAATTATAAAGCATGGTTAAATCACCTTGCAGGGACTACTTAAAAGTCAATAAAGTCCCTTTGCTTTCCCACTTATTATTCCTCTTAGAAGAAGATTGGGAGGAGATAACAGATGGTTAGGTTTACATCCATACTAATCTTAAAGGCAGTCAAATGCCAAATGGTCCATGCTATCATTAAGCAACTTTTTGGATACTGTGTAAGTCATTTTTGGGGGTCACTAGCAGAGTAATTATAAGTACTATAATTATTATATATTATATAATCCAAGCTATTTGAATTGATATATTATATGCACTATAATGTGCTCAATTCTATTAATTATAATATGTCAATCAATGTTAAAACAAGTAATTAAATAAAAGCACCTAAATGAAAGTCATAGCAAACCTTGCCTAGAAAGTAAGGATTTATAGTGAGGCAAAGCTGTAGAGCTCTCATACTGCCAAGGTTTTAAAAGGCTCTTTACACCTCAAGAAGTTTTCTCCAGGATGCTAACTATAGTTCTCAGAAGGCAGGTAGTTCTCCTTTAATTCATTAATCTCTGTTCTTGTAATTATGTCCAAATCAATCTCACTATGGTGTGTGATCTTTAAGTTGACATCATCCACAAAATCTTGAAAAACACACATGGTCTGTGATTCCCTTAGTTTCTTCTACAAATCAGCAACCCATCGTGCCTTGTGATTTAGGTCCAAATCTTGAGCCATTGCTTTGATGAATTCCTCATAGGGCCAGTCCAGGTTATGAGGCAGTTCTTATGAAGGTTGCAAGAACACAGTTCTCCGACAAAATGTCCATCACTAAGTGCCATGTGAGGTAAGAGAGGCAGCTCGCTGCATGATCCAAATACTCATGGGACATTGGCCTTCATAATACAGACTCTGGATCCATGTACACAGTTTTTTACAAACCACAGGCATTGTGACACCAGAATTGCACTGGTTCTTATACAGAATACTGATGAATTCTCTTGCTTTTCGCCCATGTTTATACCTACTTTTAGTTATCCTAGTAAAGACTTTGACGTCTCTTATTTAAACTATGAAGCTTGTGTCATTCTGTATGATCACTGAGATTTTACTTTCTTAGGAATGTTGGTCACCACTCACTTGTTCATAGACTTTTTGTTTTCTAAAATTAGGTTGTTGTTTCTTCTTCTGTTTTTTTTTTTCCTAGTGAGTTCATATCTTTGAAAAATTTATCCATATTATCAGTGCAACATTATTCAGTGGGAAGAAATTAAAGTAAATAACACATCCACTATTCTATCTTACCTAGAATGATATTTTCTTTTTCTACTTTTCCTATTGATTTATTGAGATCTACATTTTTCTTAAACCCATTTCAGGAAACATATAACATCTGCTTACTTCCAGTGGATCTGCAACAGGCCTGTGTTGTGGTACTAAAATTTAAAATTTATCTGAACAGCACTGACACCGAATTAAATCATGCAATTTGCTGACTATCAACAGAGTATCAATGCTAGGGGTCCCTGGAATTTCTCAGAGTTTGCACTAGTGTGCCAGCAACGCTAACTGAAAACAATGATTTTCCTTTGTTCTTCATGAGCCCTAAAAGGGTGTGGTACAGCTCCTACAGAAAACATGGCTGTACAACCAGCAGTGTTTCCTGGCCTGAACACCATTACAGGACCACATATTCAAGGTATTTTATGTTTATCTTCCATTCTGGATCCTAAAGAAAAGTTATCTCTAATAATGGCCTTTCGAGTCAATGGCATTTTGGACCAGATCTTCTTTCCCTGCCCTTACCTGGAAGCAGCCAGTGGAGGTCAGTTCTATCATTAATGGGATGCTGCTATTAAGATCTATCATTTCTTCTCCAATAAATCATAAATCTGGGTGCTTGTCATTTTTGATTCTGTTAGTCTTCCTTCATTAACACTGAATTACACCTGGAATTACAGCAAACGATGACATAACTATACGTTTTCATGACACTGCTTCAGCAATTTCTCTATAACATGTTGGTATGTTACATTTACCTCATAAAATTAATTACCTTAGTTTGAAATCATAGAAAGATAAAGGCCTTTGGTGTGAGCCATAAAACATGCTGTTAGTTAATCTCAACGCACTCTGAAAGTTTACAATGGTAACAAAGACAAGGTAGCAGCCAGAGAAAATGCTAGGCACATTCCTGATGCCATGTAGGAGATCTATGAATAAATAATTACTCTCCATTATCAACCTGACAGGCCATTATCTGTCATAACGTAATGTACCTTGCACTGTGAACTAAATGTCATGAACTGAAGTAGTAAGGAAAAGAAAGGAAATCCAGAGAAAAAGATTTTTCCATCTACCTTTCAAGATTTTATTTTATATAAATTCCATGGTCTATTTCAATGATTAAGCTTATATTATAAAAAGTAAATGAACTCTAAGTATGTTAATTCTGGCCATAGTCTATGGAAGCTGCAAGCAGAGTTAGCATATGTTTTGCTGGTGAATTATATTTGGAATCGATATTAATGATCATATTGAAGCAGGACTCTAGGACATTTCTAGCCACAATATTGTAGAAAACGTTATACACAAAGACCACTCCTCAGGCCTAGTCACACGTGTATCTGTGCAATAAGCCCTGGGGACAGTGTGGGTGCTTCTAACTCTCACCAGCAAGAAAATATCACTGACCATATGTTAAAAGAAACAGTCAACTAAGCCAATGTCAAGTTCCAGACTCAATATGGAACTCTGGAGAACTATGTCATAGATGTCATGTGCCAAGGAGAGGCATGAATGCGTAAGATCAGAAAGAAATGTTCAGTTTCTGGAATGAAAAACAAAGGTAAATCATGGAGTAAGAAATGCTTTCCACAGAAGCTGATTGCAAAACACAAAACCACTCCTATTTTATGAAGGAAGGAAAGGAGGGAAAGAGAGAGGGAGGGAGGGAGGAAGGGAGGGAGGGAGGGAGGGAGGGAGGAACCAAGGCTCAGTGTTAAGGATGACAAGACAGAGAGTATAATCAAGTAATGAAAGCAATCAAGCAATCAAAGGAAATGGACCTCAGTCCTTGGCACACGTGAATAAGCATCTTGCTCAATGGCTAAGTTCCTAAGGGACTGGTATTTCCAACAAAGCACTGCATTCCCTGCACCCAGAAGGCAGAGGCAAGGAGATCTTTGTGAGTTCAAGGCAAACCTAGTCTATAAATTAAGTTCCAGGCCACCCAAGGGAATAGACTGAGACCCTGTCTCAGAACAATTAACAAGACCCCACCCCAAGCCCTCCCTTCCTCCACTTAAACATACACCAATTAAACATGCTACGAATACCAACCTGCTCAAAACAATTCAATGAAGTCTTCTGAATAAATGAAGCATACGTTGGCTTTTGAAGATGTTACAGGACACATAGCCGTCTGCATTTAGGAAATGCTTTAGTTCATTTCCACATATCCAACATAACTTCCACGTTCAGGTTTATACCTTAAATACTTACATTTTCTTTTCTGCTAGATGCTGACCCCTAAAACATCCTCTGTTGAAACAATATTTTGAACAATTGAACAAAGGGAGTACCTTCCTGCATGCCAATGCCTCACCAAAGTTTTTTTTTAAATCCTATGCAGCAATGATTGTTTCAGGAAACATAATAATGTTTCATTTTGCTTTGCCTTCATTTTACAAAAAGAAAAAAAAGACCAGAAAATGGAAAATAAAAGCATTGTTGTGAAGATTGGACAATTGGCATAAAATGAAAATGGGTAGTTTTGCCAAAATGATGAATTCCTCACTGATTGGCTCTGTTTCCAATGGCAAGGAAATACAACCCAACCTAATCTCAGTCTAAGGAAATGTCCGATTTCTATCACGGGAGATTTGGTCTGAATTGCCCCATTTTACTGATGAGCAAAATGAACTAGCATTTTAAATTATCAGTTTAAAAATCAAGGTTAAAAAGACTGCCAGTAAATTCAGTCTCAGAGAGGAGGTCAGTCTTCCACTGTGGCTGCTAGGCAGCTGTCACGGGCCTTTTTTAAGAAGAAAACATGCAACTCTCTTGAAAAGGCTTCAAGAAAGCAGATATGTCTCCATCATCCTGACCATCCAGGTCCCTCATTGCTTCCCATGGCAAATGATGACCAAGTACTTTTCAATACTCAAATCACTTACTTTCATTTTCCTAAATACTACTCCAGTGAGCTCTGAAATTATGTCATTCATTGGAGAAGACATGACATCTTCTGTTTGGTGAAGTGGATTTTATAAACAATTATTTTAGGCATGAATTTGTTTATATTGTAATGGCATTTGCTTTAAGATTTTTTATAAATGTTATGAATTTTCAAAACATACATCATTAAATTTTAGTGCCTGACAATAATTATGGATTGTATCTTCCACTTTCTGGGAGACGAATCTCATTTATGATGCTCATTTACTGGGGTTAGGTTTGGAAAGACAACAAATAATCATATTTCCTGGTGTGTTAACTGGCACTAGGAAACAGCATCTAATAAGATAACTCTCTTCAAAATATATTAGAAAATACTGTATCCTACAATAAGTATTTCTATTCATAAAAGTGGAGCAATTTCACAAGCATTACTGTGCTTCAATGCTCAAAACAACCTGTTTCTGACTTGCCTGAAACTGTGCTTCTGTGTCCAAAAGATAATTAACAGGAGGAGACACTGTCAAGTTACTGTCTCACTAATGGATTATTTCATTGTCTGGGTCCTTGGATCCAGCCAAACTTTTATATCCCAAAAATTTATTATACAATCTATGAGGATCCCTAGTATTAGTATTATCTTATTTAACAGTTTGTAAATGTTAACTGGCACATATTTTTGAACTTTAAAAATGTAGCTTTTTCCACATAGTTCAACCAAATGGGATTTAATATAGGCCTGTTACACTAGGTAAAATACGCCTAGCTTTTTATGAGTTGCTTGAGGTTATCACCCTCATAAAGGACCCTTTATACTGCAGGTAGATATATAAATCAATGAAGCCACTGTGGAAATCAACATTGAGTCCTCTGAGAGACTAAAAGCAGAACTACCCCATGGTCCAATAATGATCACTTCTGGATATATATCCACTGGGATCCTGGCCTCTCCCAGAGATGCCTCCCTATTTGCTTGGTGCAGCACTGCTCAGAGTAACCAAGATATGAAATCAACCTAGGTGCCCCCAAATAGATGACCAGACAAAAATAATTGTGCATCAGTACACACAGTGGAATTTATTCAGCCATAAAGAACAGTATTTGCAAGAAAGTCAGAGGAACTAGAGATTATTGTTATTTAAAGAAAGAAAGCTAAATTCAGCAAAATAGAGCATGTCCTCTCTAATTGACAAGTGTGTGTGTGTGTGTGTGTGTGTGTGTGTGTTACAGCAGAATGAGGATTACTAAACAAGAGGAGAAAGGCAGGTAGAAGTGGGGGGAGAATGACAAGAAAGGGTCATGACAAGTTATACAACCTAAGTACATTTTTATCTTGGTTCCCTTTTCTTTATGCCTCAGTTAACATAAACCCTAACAAGGCGACCTGTTAGCTTTCAATACGTAGGACATTTTGGAGGAAGGATGCACTTCTGGGTACCAATGTATTAAATTATGATGTGGAAAACTTCTCTCTCTCTCTCTCTCTTTTTTTTTTTTTTAGATAGCTACAATGTGTGATTCTATGACTCTCGCTTCTTTACTTTTTAAAAATTGAATTCTTTAAGTGCTGTTTTCTATAATCATAGTTAAAGAACATCAGGTTATAATTTCCACAGGAAATACTATTGCACCATAAAAATGGTTTTCTGCTTCTACATATTGGGAGAGAGTGTGGTGATGAGAGGAAGAATGGAATGATAATAAGGAACATCACAGATCTAGCAAAGCTCAGCTCTGGGCTGTGTTTGGAAGCCTTGATGTTGGCCAGCAGAGATGGAGTCTCAAACAACAGCTCAGGCTGTGGAATTGCATAAACAGAGAAATACTGGATAAATTCACAGTGCTAGAGCACCCTCAACACTAACTGGGAAGGACAGGTACTTTTGTGATTCTACCACGAAAAAAGTAGTGTAGATCAGTGGTTAATCATGATGACACAGGAGTCTAATGGACTGACTTCAAATCCGATTCTTTCAACTGTAAGGCAAGGAAGGTAAGCAAGGAATCGAGTTACCTTGCCAACTGGGGTTGAGGCACTGCACTGTCTGGAGGGTCTAATGCACTAATCCTAACAAGGCGGTCAGCACGGTGCCTGGCATGTCATGACGTGTGGTTGATTAGTCGTCATTAATCATTTCAATGTCTGTGCATATCTGAGTAATCAGAAACATCACATGTCCCTCTTTAACAAAAATATAACATTAAAATCTTCTTCAAGATGTAACTATGAATTCATTAGCATTGTTTTCTTTTCATCTTTTTTTGCTGTTAAAGGGTGTGTGTGTGTGTGTGTGTGTGTGTGTGTGTGTGTGTGTGTGATTACAACACCCTCAGAGGTATTGGATCTCCAGAGCTAGAGCTACAAGCAGTTGTAGGACTCCCAGTATGCATGCTGGGAACCAAAATTGGGTTCTCTGCAAGAACTATATGCGCTTTTTACCACTATGCTATTCATCCCTCCTGGCACCTCTTTTTGTCTTTCTTGACAAAAACAAATGAGGCTGTTATTTCTGTATGGCCTGTGTTAGAATAATTTAAAGCTTCAATACGTGACTTCTGTGTATCTCTGTTTTCTGATTGCAATGACGATTGTTTTGGAAATGTTTATGATCATCATTTGCTTCTCTGCACAGGCATTTGATAGAAATCCATTCCAAGATTTTGCTGAATTTGCGCATGGTTATTCTACCCTTACCAGGCAATGGGGAAATTCAACCCAGGTTTTCTAAAAAGAAACTATAGCAATAATTTATTTTCTGCACAACTAGTGTGCAGAAATAAAGGAAAGGTTTAGAAGAACTGCCTTAAAAGTTTAGAGATGGTTACATGCAGATTTTCCTACTGTACAAGCAGAATCAAGGTCATGGAGCTTAGTGTTGGCTTTCTTCCTAATGCACTCCGCACTGGCATCATGAGCAAAAGGAGGTCAACCTTCGGCCTGCCCTGGCCATTATTATTCTTTGCAGAGAGTCCTAAAACCATCACAGAACAAGCCAGTGGCTTCTAATGCTGAGGTTTTCCAGTGCCCATTTGACCTGTCTGCAAGTAAGTCTCCTCCTTCTACGCTATAAATAGAACTGGTTTGGGCTCTTTGGAGAGCAAAGGTAACAAAAAAAAGTATTCTGGACAGCAACTGGCACCCTGCAGACTGGAGGACAGATCCTCTGAGTTGCTCAGACCCCACTGTCCTGTTTCTAACTGGCTTTCCTTCTGTGGCTTATTTTCAGAGAGATTTTCTTTTGCATTCTCTGCACTCAGGGAGTCTATAGGTCATGTTCCCTATGCATAGCTCTTAGGGATCCTGGCCTAGAGCCCAGGAAACAAAGGGACTCCAGGATGCTGGAGCAAGAGTGTGTCTCTTCTCCTGTGTAAGAGTGACAATGAAGTGGCTTACATTCTTGAACCAAAGATACAAATACAAAGATACAGATACAAAGAAACAAAAATACAGATACAAAGGTTAACTTAATAATTATGAAATCTTGATGGTTTTGTTTGTTTGCTTGCTTCTGTTTTGAGCATGTAAGAACTGGCAAAACGATGGCTCAGTATTTAAGAATGTTTGTTGCTAGATCGCCTGACAAAATTGGAAACATAGGTGTGCGGGGAGAAGGGAAGGTAGAAGAGGAAAAGGAAAGGAGAAGGGAAGGGGCGAGGAGAACTTGAGAGAAAGGGATAGTCAAGATGGAGGAAGGACAGAGATGAGAGCAAGGAAAGAGTTATCTTGATTGAGGGAGCCATTATGGGGTTAGCTAGAAACCTGGCTCTAGAGACATTCCCAGGAATCTACAAGGATGACCCCAGCTAAGACACTAAACAATAAAGGAGAGGGTACCTGAAATGGCCTTGACCTGTAGTCAGACAGATGAATTTCTTTTTTGTGTGTTATTATTATAATTATTATTATTTGAGACAGGGTATCTCTGTAGCTTTGGAGCCTGTCTTAGAACTAGCTCTTGTAGACCAGGTTAGCCTCGAAGTCACAGAGATTCACCTGCCTCTGCCTACTGAGGGCTGGGATTAAAGGCATGTGCCACCACCGCCCGGCCAGACTGATGAATTTCTTAAATATCACCATAGAACCTTCATCAAGCAACTGATGGAAACAGAGGTTGAGACCTGCATTGGAGCTCTGGACTGAGCTCCCAAAGTCCAGTTGAAGAGTAGTAGAAGTTAGATCACGAGCAAAGCCCCAAACAATGTGCCTTACCCTCTCTGAGGAGATATGGGAGATAGGGGTGGGGTAAGTGGAGAGAAAGGAGGAGGGGAGGGAGTGGGAACTTGGATTGGTGTGTATAATAAGAAAAGATAGATTGCTTTCTTTTTTTAAAAAAAAGAAAAAGAAAAAGAAAAAGAAAGAATGCTTGTATCTGCTTTCTTTAGCAGCAATACAGTAAAACTGGAAAAATTGCTTGCAGCTCTTCCAGAAGACTCTGGTTCCATGTTCAGCACCCAAAGGATGGATCACAAGCACCCATAGCTCTCTCATTTCTGGGAGACCAACTTTCTTTTCTAGGATCTGAGCATACCAGGCATGCATTGGCACACATACAAATATGGAAACCAAACACCTGTACATGAAAAATTAAAAGCTAATAAAAAATAAACTAATAACATAAATATGTTAAAGGAAACATATAAGTTATATTTAAAAAGTCAGCACTGAAATGTAAGTTAATACTTAGTTTCCCTTCCCAAACACCAGTGGTCTAGTAGGAGACTAAAAGACGATCCAGAGGTAGGACTGACTCAATCACCTATCTGATAAAAGTAACAAACAAGCAATCCAATTAGACAGCTAGCCTTGTTAGGGAATGGCACTGCTAATGTAAACATGGGAGCACTAAAGGCACAAATGAACCCAGCATCTGAGCTAATTCAGAAGCTGGGCTTAAATATTCATCTTTATCCTTAGACAACTCTGTTGACGTTAACGCAATCTGTGATGCTTGGTCTTCTGGAGAATCAGATGGGAACAGGTAAACACCAACATTCCCTACCCTCTGCTTCCTGGTCTGCCCAAATGTGGCATGTCCTGGACACACACTCTTGCAGTCATGAGCTCGGCTCTGCCTTCCCAGTCACACAGACTAGAACCCCAAAGACAAAGTTGCTTTTCTGAGGCATTTCACCGTGTAAAAAGTAACTGACCACAGTCCCTGAATTGCAGGTTTTATTAATGTTGGAATTGAATATATTTGATATGTGGAAGCTTATCATGCAGAAATTTTGAGAATAAATTTTCTCAGGACTTAAATTCTATAAATGACTTAGGAAAAAAATCTGCCATTTCCTTTACGCACAATCAACAGCAATCTTTGCCTTAAAAACCATGAGAAGCACTTTTTGTCACTTCTCTGATGAAAGTTACCTGTAATTATCTGACTTCTGATAATCTGACTTCTGTACACTTGTAAGGAAGCCTTTCTTCTATTCCGCCGGCTGACCCTTCTCTTGATTGTTTTCTTTGTTATGCAGAAGCTCTCCAACTTTCTGCAATCCCATTGGTCACACCTTAGTTATTTCCTAAGCCATTAGGGTTCTATTCAGAAAGCCTTCACCTGTGTTTACACCCTAAAAGTGGTCTTCTCTATACTTCCCTAGCATTTTCAAACAAATAACATGATTTCGTTCTTTTTAAAAGCAAAATAAAACTCAGTTGTCTGTATCATGAAACATTTTCTTTTTCCATTCATCTTGCTTTGGACCTCTAGGCTAATTCTATAACTTGGCTACTGTGAATAGCAGGGTAGGATTTCGATTTAGACTCTGTTAGGTATGGGCTCATAGGTGGTGTCTCTGTCATGCTGTAACCAATTTTTAATTGAGAAACCATGCTGTTTTCCATTGTGGTTGGACTAATTTACATTTCTACCAACTGTTGGCAAGTGTCACATTTCCCTATCATTCTTGACAATATTTATTGTTTTCTTAATGATTTATTTTAATTTTTTTAAATTATTTATTTGGAGAGGTGATACTTAGTCATGGTACATATGGAGAGGTCAGAGAACATAGGGAAGTTGGTTCTCTCTCATCATGTGGGTTCTGGGAATCAAGCCCTCCCATCTTTAGGCTAAGTAGGTAGCATCTTTAAGGCATCTCAAAATTCCCTGATTGGTTTCCTTAATGAACCATTCTAACTAGGGCAAGATGAATTCTGAATGCTGTCTTAACATAATTCGCTGACTAAAGATGTTGGACTTTTTTTCATGTTTATTGGACATTTGTACTTTATCTTTTGAGAACTGCCTGTTCATTTCATTAGCCTAGTTACTGACTGCATTGTTTGCTGTCTTGGTATTTACTCTTTTAACTTTTTAAGTATTCTAGATATGGTCTTCTATCAGATATACAAAAGGAAAATGTATGCAGCTGGAGATAATCATATATAGCAACTAAGTCAGAATCTGAAACACTGCAAACCCTTTCTTATCTGTGAATCATAGATTTTTTTAGTTGAAGTCAAACATATACGACATTAAAGTAGATGGGAGGTTGTATGAGAGGATGGATGAGAATAATGGAAAGGGGAGGGGACATTAACATGGTTAGAGCACATTATATACTTGTATTAAGATGTCTTTATGAAACACATCAATATGCACAATGAAAATAGACCAGACAAAATTTTAAAAGAACATATACATGCTGGATTTTAAACAGAAAATATATATATGCATCAGAAGCTGCAATGGAGCTACTGAAGGAGAACATAAAAGTTTCCTTTGAGAACCTGTAATTAAGCTTCTTTATTATGCGTGCAAGCAGCTCACAGGCCATCTTGCAGGGGAACTGTAGAAGTTCATGTATTTTTATATGCTTCCCGAAAGCGCTTCTAGGAACAATGTGACTGTGCTATGTGCACAGTGTTACAGAGCAAGTTGGTTTTCTTTCTTCATATCTGCAGACCAGCAGAGGCCACTTGAGGCCACACCCTAGTCCCATTCTACATATCTCTTCTTAACTTTTGATATGTCTTTTTTTTCTCTCCCATTTGTATTTTAAGCTCTATTTCAGGCTACTGACCTTATTGTCTGGATTCTACAACACCATAGGTTGCTCTATCAAAGCGGGAGCAGGTGACATATTTCAGTCCATCTCCTGACATCAACATATCATTTCTCATGTTCCATCAAATGCCTGTCGTTGTTACAGTAAGCAGTAAAGACCCCTTAAAGGAAAATAAATTCCTTCTGCTAAAGAGACTGGAATCGCTGGCCTTGGTGAAGCTTTAGCATACCAGGCTGGCAGGTCAATCACTTAGCTAAGGGACCAACTTTCTGGAGGCAGAGCCACGTTGGCCACACTAAACAGATAGAGAGAATTATTCCTTTAAAGATTCAGGAAGATGAATTATTCATTTTTTTCTCTTATGAGTTTCTTTTCAGGTGCTTACTAGAGCCTACATATGCTGTTTCTGGTACTCTGAGCTCCCTTCTTTCTCTGGTGCCATTTGGCTGCTTACCCAACACACTTGGGGCCTTATCACCTAACTAACAGTTCTCTCTGTGTGTCTCTGTCTCCATTTCTGTCTCTTTCTCCTCTATCTACGTCCTTGGGGCAGCTGTGGGGATTGGCAGCTTGCCTGCTTTAGAGTTTTGTTTTATTTATTTTCTTTTAAACTTTTTAAAAGGGAGCCCATTAACTCCCTTTTGAGTCCATTCTTAAATTATTTTGTTAACTAGACTAAGGAGTACACCAAATCCAGATTTCTCTCCCAGCATAATGCTTCTTGGTGAAATGATTAGACCTCTTCTCTTCTTTATCTGTTCTTTTCAACCCACATTCAGTTCATGGTGGCCAATGATAATGAAATATTCCTACTGATCAAATTAAAAGTGTGACAAAATTGAAAATAGTTTTTAAAACATACACAATAAGATGCACACTTTCTCCAGTCAATACTATTGTCATAGAATTATAGAGATCCTGAGTATCCCACTGTGGATTCTGAAAGTCCCAGATCCTGTGGGGAAGGTACCCCTAGCTTATGTGAAAGCAGATTTTGTGAAACACCGATACGGAGAACTGAGATGAGTTCAAGAAAGCATCAAAGTCAGCATGAGGTGGGGTGGGGTGAAATAGGCTACTGATGTTGGCTATGGCTCACCCGGACAAGAAGAGAAAAAGTCAGAATACATCTCAATTCATCCACTTTGGGAGTAAAAACGTGAACTGCTCCTACCTCGAGCATTTCACTAGCAATGAATTTCGGCAGCAACCTCTGATACATTTGACCTGCTTTGCAAAGGGCTGAGAAAAAAAAATATGATGCAATCAATAGACTTAAAAAATGAGACATAATGGCCAATGTTGAGGGTAAGATGAAGAGTAGACACCATACGTTATTATACTTCATTTTGATACCCAGATACTTTAAGTCCTTCTTTGAATGAAATGAACAGGACCAAAATTTACATACTGCTTATTTTTTGAATGACTATGACTAGCCAGAAATCACTATGTAAAAATCCTATAAATATTTTCTCATGAATCGACTCCCCACCTCCCAGTATATTTTAAGCAGGTTAATTCTTTAATATTTCCAATCAAAGGGGGAAATGCTGAGATGTTTTTCTTGTGGCACCTTCTTAACCCAAAATTCTATATCAACTTCTTCGTTAAAGTCACAGAATTAGCAGGAAGCATGAAACTACAATAAATTCAGCAGGAATTTGTGTTTTTCAGGTCTTGGCTAAATGTGAAAGATGAGTTTTTGGAACCTCTAAATTCCTGAAGTGACATTTATTAGAAAAAAATATATATAAACAGATATGACTGCTGTGGAATAATTGTTTTGTATACTGTGAATATGTGTTACTCTGTTTGGCTTAATGCAAAGCTGAATGGCTAAGAGCTAGGCAGGATTTCCAGGCACAGATGACACTGGGAAGAAGGGCAAAATCACAAGCGGCAGAGCAAGTAGGATAGGTACTACAGATATTAGGTAATAAAGTTATGAGGCAGAAAGTAAATCAATAGAAAATGGGTTAATTTAACTTATAAGCGCGAATGGGATAAATCTAAGCTATAGGATCAAGTTTTCATAATTAATAATAACTTTCTGGGGTCTTTTGTGAGCTGGCAGCTCAAAGAAAAATCTGTCTACGTATGACTATCCATTGAAAACATTCTGCAAATTGTTTGTATGTAATGTATATAAGATACACGCTGAAGTGAGAAAGAACGGCTAGAAATGCTTCAAAATATACCCTACTGTGTCACAGAACATTTTCACCTTGCGTGGAAATAAAAGCTATCACTATATTTTGAAAAGGTCTCTTCCCAACATTAACATGCTGCCTTGATCGGTAACTTGAAAAACTGTGAAATAAAATTTGAAAGATGGAGTTAATTCTGCTTCACTTACCTAGTTAAATGGTATGGGAGCAGGTTGAGGGAGATGTTTTGAATTACATAAAAATTATAAAGTATTCCATCAGTCTAACCTTCAAGATACTAATAATTTGTTTCCTTTTTTGGAAACTGTTGTGGACCAGGTAAGGTGCTACTTCTCTTCATGTTTCAGAGAGGAAGTTTTATGAGTTGTGAAGCTAGAGAAAACAGGAAGTAAAAAAGCAGAGGATGAGGGAGCAAGTGATAGCCACAACTGCTCACTCTAACTGAATAAAAAACAAAACAAAACAAATCTCACAGTACAGGCCGCTGGTTGACCAGAAGAATCAAATGCAAGATAGAGAAAGTGCAAGGTTTTCTGTTACTATAGAACATCATACACATGAAATATGTATAAAATAAAATTTCATTTTCTATTGGGTCACATTTCACAACTCTTTCAGAAGATTGCTCATAAAAAGCGGGATTTTATACAACCATTGGGACATTAAAGACGTTTTTGAAACAATAATTTATATGTCAGGAAGCAAAGGTCACCACATACTAGCCTACAATTTTATTAAAAGAACAAACACTTAGTTTGGAAGGTTTAATATTTCAGTGAAGTTTTAAGAATCAAATGATGCATCTCACACTATCATGAAAAGATTCTGGTCAAATTTTTATGACTTACTCTAACAATGCTTAAGAAATATAAATTAACAATTATATTAAGTATTCCTATTCTACAGATAATTGGCAATCATCACACTGAAGACTGAGCATTGTAACCACTCTCTAATTAGTAACAGATAGTCAACATTTAATAACCTTTTTATGTAGATTTAAGAGAATTTCATTAGGAAATTAGTATATATAGTCACGTAATTTATGCTAAGTATCTCTTCTATGTTTGCATTTGTAAAAAAAGAAAAAAAGGAAAAAGGAAAAAAAAGGTCCAAAACTTGAAATGTTTTAAAATACAAAACAAAATAATTAGTTTAGACAATAAAAATGTTCCAAACATTCCAGCATTCAAAATTAAAAGCCTGTTCATAATCAAGAAAAAAATACTTCAATAGAAAAAGACATCCTATTCACATATAAGTCAAGATAAAATACGATTTCTTGACTTCTTAGTGAAAGCAATCATTAGAATGCTAAACGGCCATTCACATTTTAGATTCTGGCTTTTGATAGCAACAAAATAGATCCATAGTTTGATTACTCACAAACAATTATTTGTTGAAACCATGATTGGCATACCATGGCATACCACTGTCACTGTAGGAACAAACCATGTCTTTACTAGAGGAGCTGGTAAACCAAGCAACCAAAGGGTGTGTACTAAAGAATACACTAGCATATACCACCTTGCTTACGATAGCCATGTAAGTCAATGTAAAACCGCATGTGCCAGTCACAGTGACTCAGAGTCTGCAGTGGGTCAGAAGCCAGATTGTAACATATTTCCAGGCCAACAGCCTTTAAATGGTTTTCTTTCCGATCCTGAGAGATTTAATGTATAAGCAAAGTTACTTAAACTTCTTTTCAATTTTAGTATTTAAGCCTATGTCAAGCAAGCAGAATATATACATATATATATATATATACATTGCACATATATTATATGCACACAGATATATATTCCATGTATATATTATATGTATATATGTATGTGTTATATATATATATATATATATATACACACACATTATAAATGATCTACTGACAAACTCAGTTAAAATTGCCATACACCAAGACTGGTGATACTTCCCTCTGCAATTTTTTTTATTTTTGAGGATTGAGGTCCTCAAATCACCCAGGCGGCAAAGCCTATAGTGGGATCCGGCCAGCCACAAAGCCACCTCACTGCTAGTGGAAGCAGAACAAGAAAAGATACTCAGCATATTGCAGGACTTAAGAAGAGTAATCGAAACAGACAAGTGCACTTTTGTTTGGTCAAAGAGGAAAATCAGCAAGAAAAATCCTGAAAGGGCCAGCGAGATTGTTGGGAGGGTAAAGGCACTTGCCGTGCAACCCTGCCAACTGGAGTTTGACCTCTGAAACACAACACAAAAGCGGAAAGGAAGAAACTCTCCCACTAAGCTTTATCTGACCTTCACAGGGGTGCCATGCGATGCACACATCAGCTTTCTCTCGTAGACACATGCATCATACACACACGAACACAATAATAGGTATTTTTATTTAAGAAGGAAAATCTAAATGAACACAAGTGACTTGGGCTTTGAAAAACCTGTAAAGAAGAGTATTTTATGTTAGGAAGAATGACTTGCTGGGTATCTGTCCGAACAGAGTAGAGAAGATAACTGATTGACAGATATTAGAGTAGAAGTCTCCCATTGATGGGCACTACCAAATATTGAGGTCACATGAGAATTTCTAAGCAGCCAGGTGAGAATTGTTCTCTCTCACTGCCTTAACAAACCAGAGCCCAAACTGGAGGGTCATTATGTGACCTCTCAGACTAGGAATGTCATAAGACCACCCTTACATTTGGATATCTGAACTAGATATAAGTGACAAAAATACCTGCATTTGTCTATATTCAACTATCTGTTTGAACTTAAATTAATTTGAGTTCTACTGACATCTTGATTTTGTTAATAATTTAACATATTGGCCATAGTTAGTAATTGTCATTATCTTTTTAGATATGGCTATTTAAATGAAAGACTTTAATATAAAACCAGAAATTTCAAAGCTACTAGGGAAAACACATCAAGATACTGGCCTAGGTAATGACCTCTGAAAATGACTTGAAAACCTTAGGAAATAAAAATAAAAATTGTTCAATGGGGTTGCCTCTACTAAAAAAAGCTCCTGCGGGTTGACCAACACTGCAAATACCAAGTCCCAGAACCAGAGTTATGGGTTAGCCCACCCCAACATCCACCCCATCTGTGATCTGTTGGAGTACAGGGCTGGGGGTGGGTGGGGAGCACACCCAAGGCTGCAGGATCTCTAAGACATAGGGCAGCAACATAATATCCAGGAAATTCCCAGTGAGGGCCAGTGTTGAGAGTGCAGCAGACCAATTACTCATTTTTTTATAAATGCCTGCATGAACAAAAATATGGGTAAAAGTGTTTACTGTGTGACTCAACTGTGTCACACGCAGCTTTCATGACAAGATTTTCCCGTTCTTCTTTCTTTCCCTCTTTTTATCTTCAATTTTATTTTGATTTACTTTGGGTTAGGGCGGGAGATGGTTGGGATTAGAAAGTAGGATGAGAAAGACACAAAGAACCAATTTTAAAAACTTCAGAAAAGCTTCTACACAGGAAGGCAGATGACAAAATGAAGAGATAGCCCACTGTCTAGAGGATATATGTCTATATGGATATAAGTTAACTGGGGATTATTACACAGATAATGCCAATAAGCAAACAACAGAATGAAAAGATAGATCACTGAATAACAAAAAACCTGTACAGCTAACAGAAGATTGATAAATAGGTAATATGTATAATAAAATATAAGTAAATGTAAACTAACAAATATACAAATATATAAACTGACACACGAATATATATAAGCTTTTACTCACATTTCCAATTTTAATAACAATAAATTTAAACATTTAATTCTCAAGCACATTGCAAGACATACCCCAATAGAAAATATGATCAGAGGAATGACAATCTCAAAATATATTACATTGATGCAGGAAAAGCTCCCAAGTGTTTATAGCAGTAATGATTGAAATCAATACACGACGTATTTATAAAAGAAAATATGTGGGACTGGGAATTAAACTGAAGGCTTCATGTACACTAAGCAATTACTTTATCATTAAGCAATAACTCCAGTTCACTTTTTTCTTCTTTTACTAACATTTATTGATTATTGTAGAAATGATTATTTATTGATTATTGTAGAAATGTAACCTTACATCAGACTATTATGAAGTTGTGTAAAATCAGGTTGTCTAAAATTATTTACTAATATCATTCTGGGCAAACAGAGCAGCATATTTGATGTGGGATTTCCCTCTTTGTGCTGTGATTACCATTAAAGAATAAAGAAACTGCCTTGGCCTGTTGATAGGGCAGAACTTAGGTAGGCAGGGAAAACTGGACTGAATGGTGGGAGAAAAAAGGCGGAGAGGGAGAAGCCATGGAGCCATCAGAGACAGATGCTGGGAAAGACCTGGTAAGACACAGCCTTATGGCAATACAATGTAGTCAGGCCTGAAACCATAAATATACAAACAACAAAATGGACTCAGTAGACTGTATTATTTTGGTTTTTTGGTTTTATCAGACAGGGTTTCTCTGGGGCTTTGGAGCCTGTCCCTGGAACTAGCTATTGTAGACCAGGCTGGTCTCGAACTCACAGAGATCCGCCTGCCTCTGCCTCCCGAGTGCTAGGATTAAAGGCGTGTGCCACCACCGCCCGGCAGTAAGCCATATTTTTATATAATTGTACTCACACACAAAAAATACATACATACATACACATTCATATATGTATATGAATATGTGTAATGCATGTAAGTTATATATGCATATGAATAATATATGCATATATTAATATATACATATATATATAATCAAAAAAAGGGGCTATCAACTTGAGAGTGGGAGGGCACATAGGAGAAGTTAGAAGGAAGATTCCTGGTAGGGGCTGGAGAGAGGAAAGGGAAGGAGGAAAGTAAGGCAAGTCTATTTCAATTATAAGCATACTGAAAAATAAAATAGGCAACAAAGAACAAGTAATTCAGTTTTAAAGCTACCAAAAATGAGCATGCACTTCTCAAGTGGAGAAATACAAATGCCCACAAATGTATTGAATCAAACTGAGACATCAGGGAAATGCTAATCAAAACCACACTGAAGTTGCATCTCATCTCTGAATAACTATTATCTTTTTTTAAAAATGGAATATAATAAATTGTAGAGAAAAAGGTATCCACACTGTGGGTGTTAATGCAAATAACTATAGTTACCATTGAAAGCAGAGTGAAGATTCCACAAGAACAGCAAACTGAAGCTGACAAGAGAGGACCATCTCTCTTCAAAGAACTTGTCCACTGCTAGGTGGAAATCTGAAGGACATGTAATCAGAATGCAAGAGAGACACCTGTGTACTCAATTCACCGCAGCTCTGTTCCCAGTGTCCAAGACAGAGAATCAGCCTAGGCATCAAGAGAAAAATGAACTAAAAATCAAAGTCTATACAGTAGATTACTGTTCCACCATAAAGAATGGAATCCTGTCATGTTTAGGAAAACCATGAAACTGGAGGGTGACACTAGGAAAAATAAGACACAGAAAAACAAGTATGTTTTCTCTCAGTGCGTAGAATAGTATTTTTTTTTAAGTTGACCTGAATGTCTAGGCGAGACAATAAGGAACTGGAAAATGGGCAGAAAGACAGACAGAAGGAAGTGGGGAGAAGAGAGACATGAAGTTGTTAAATACAGTAGATGTACAATACATATGTGTATAGATGTATGATGAGAAAAATCATTCATATAGTTATTACTTGCTACCAAAAAAAAATAGTGTCATACAGCCTTGAGTTCTGTCACTACCTACTGGGACTAAACATGAGCAGTGATACCATCTCCTGTGTTTTTTCTTTCAAACTCTGTACATCCTAATATTTGCATAATCCTTTGAAACTGGGGCATGGTTGGATTTTCCAAACAGTCTGACAGTCTTTGTCACTAAACATGTATATTTATCAGTTTATAATTTATGTCACTAACAGGATATTTGGCTGTGACTGCACAATCTTACAGCCAAGTGTTATGTTTAATCAGCATTTCAGCTTTATCACTATTATTAGAGTTTTTTGCTCTTACACCATGAACTCCTTACTTGTCAAAGTCTGATGACCCTCTTTAGACAATTCTAGGAATAAAGACCCAATTTCACTTCATTTAGCATTCCGATGTATCTTTTTATATATATATCTGTACATTACATTCCTCCATTCAATTTACTCAATTTCAGCATTATTTTATGGGGTCAAATTTCATTTAGATTTACTTACACATGTATCACCCTCATTGCTGTTTACTGCTTCCTGATTTTCTGGGTTAATATTCTCCTTACATAAAAGATGCCTTTAACAGACTTTTCTGGTGACAAACTCTGGAGGATTCTGTATATCTTTTCTTTTTAAAAAAACGGATTATACTCCATGGTTTGCTTTAAGGACATTTTCACTGACTTAAATGTATGATTTATTGGCGTTTTCATTTGGTATACTGAGCACATTTTATTGTATCCAGGCCTCCATCACCATTTTTTTTTTATTGATAAAGTCTCTCCAATATGACTGCCTAAACATGAGCTGACGAAGGACAATAGCAGTTGACAGGCCAAAGGAGGAGAAAAGACCACCAGGCCTCAGCCCTAGGCAAAGAACTGCAGGCAACAAAGAAGTGTTGCGAGCAGGAGAAATCGTCTTCCTAAGAGGAGAGCACACTGATTGGTTATCCAATACTAAATGGTCTGCCTGAAAACTTGCATACAAGTACCATTATAAAGAGAGAGCAGGCT
>JAQHUG010000090.1:2527082-2543083 GCA_028555095.1 Dicrostonyx torquatus | reverse complement strand
TGCATGAGCCCATGGGACACCTCTACATATTTAGTATATTTAGTATAGTCCTTACACAGTATGCATGAGCCCATGGGACACCTCTACATATTTAGCATGTTCCTTTTTGTCTAATGACATCAAAACTTACAATTGATTGCACAGTAAGAAACTTACTGAGGGCTAGGACTGAGGGAAACTTGCCTGAAAGTGTAGCTCCATGGGGAACGGACTCAACCATGATGTCATTTATATATGTCAGGGAATCACTGGTCACAAAAAGAATCAAAATAAGCCAATGACAACAATGTAGCATGTGGCATTTACAAACCATCTCTCCCGCTAGAAACTTGTTCTTCAGGACAGTGATTTTACTATGCATCAGGTGTTTTATGATGGAATTTTAGCCAGTTTCTTTTTTCTTCTTTGTGAGAACTAAGAAGCAAACACTAATTCTTTAAAATTCCTTCATCACCCATTCATGCTAGCCCTCTCTATTTTGAATGTTCCTTTTGTGGTATGTGCAGTGAGTTGCTGTAACTGTCCTCATTTTATAAAACTAACAGAAAAGTAGCTTTTAAAGTTTCATCTGCCATAGTTTCCTTATTCTACAACATTTAAGAACAAAAACAATAAAAACTTGCTAACAATTCCATTAATCACTGAATTTCAGAGAGCCCAGAAATGGAGACATTTCCACTAAGAGATTCTAGCATGTAGAGCAAATTCTATAAATGTAGCTTTAGAAACCATATATAATCTATATTCCATAGATACAAAAACTGACATAAAAACAAACATTTCATTGAAAACTTATGCACAACCCAACAAACTTTCCATTACATCTTTAATGCACCACAGTTCACCACCTTTTGAGTCCACTATAGTACTAATACAATGTAACATTTTGGTCATATGTTGAGATACTATATGTATTGATGATTAGATGCTCTCATGTCTTCTTTCCTGGCTATTTTAGAAAACAACTCTCGGGGTAAATGTATACGATAATAGACTTGTTTCAAACACTGCTCCTAAACCTAGCTCCACCTTCACTGACTTCAGACACCACATTCCTGAAGTGATATTCATCCTTATTCATGGAGGAAGCTCGGTCTAAGGATCTGTGTTTTTTCCAAAGTTAAAACATTTGATTCCTGTTTAGCTCCTATCAGACACCTTCCCTATCAGCTTGGATGTGCTAGGTATACTCACCAGCTAACTTTCTTGGTAAAATACAAGTTTTCTCAAGTTTGCAGTTAGGGATGAAGGGAGGGCAACATACCATGAAAGGGATGAAATATTAAGTGGGCGATATATATTTTTGGCTCTGGAGAATAAAATACTGAGACGGTAATATCAGAAGGATTTCCATATCTTGCAAACCTAGACTGGATCACTAAACTTTTGAATGTTTTCTTGGATGACAGAAACCATTGAGAAATAACTTTTAGCACTAACTACACATCTTATATGAAATCTCTGTCACATAAGCTGCAGAGCAAGTTGGTGGTCATTTATTATGTGGCATGGCTTCTTGAGAGCATAAACTTCACTTACCTCTAATGTGATTATATTATTTACAAGGTAGTTTTTGAAAAATTAAGCTGGGTCCACTGTTCACATGGGATAAGTGATAATTATCCTTTCAGATACAAGCTAAACTTTCAAGAAAGGATGGAACAGAAGGAAGCACAGACAATAAATAATATTGGAATTATAATTAAAGCCTCTCTCTCTCGGAAATGGAATAAAGACACAATTTTGACAAGTTTTATTTGTAACTGAACTACTGTCTGGATAACCAACTTGATTTTTAACTAAAGGCAGACTTTCTTGGAAGCGTGCCATTTCTTACCACAGACTTGGATCATAAGTCTTTTACTGATGATAATCTTAATGGCAACACTGAGTCTAGAATCCAGGGCTTGTGATTGGCCTTTACAAATGCCATGGATTTGACACTTTCAATATAGAAGAAGTAGAAATTCTTTCATTAAAATTATGCCTTTGAATCCATCCTTAGCCACCACTGACTCACTATATTCCTTTGGATAATGTTTTATATATAAGTTGAATTTAGATAGTCATAAATGTCTTCTCAAACTATTGATTTAAATTAATTATGCTAATGGTCAAATATTTCATTCCTTAGTTCCTCTGAAAAATATTCTGGGTTGATTTTCAATTTTTTGAGACACAGTCTCACTAGATAGCTAAGGATGGTTTCACAGTCACAACCCCCCTGCCTCGGTTTACTAAAGGAAGGCTAGAATTACAAGTGCGTGCCACCACATCTGACTGAATGTTACACATTTTAAAGGATAGATATCTTGTCATCTCATTGGTTGGTTGCCTCGGATGCACCAACTGTTACCTTAACACTCACATCCAGTGGATACTCTTGTGGACCTCATACAGAACTGCAAGACCAACAGGCATGGGGCTGTCTTTGTGACTGCCTGACAGTTTCAACATTAATTAAAGTACTCGACGGGGATATATAAACTATGTGCATTAGCTGACCACATGATGACATGGAAAACCTGAACCCTGAAGGAAGGGTGTAGAAAATACACGGTGGTAGAAGATCAGTACACTACTTTTGTTTTATTTCTGTGATCTCTTAATCTAAATAGCATACAATGTTGGCTTTCTCTGTCTTTATTCTATGATAAAGTCCTAACACCTACAGGACCTTTTACCCACACATTAGGAATAAAGTAAAATTTGCTAAAATTATTTCACTAAGCATCATAATCAATAACAGATTAATTGATAAAAGGGTTAAAAATATTGACAAATAATTATTATTTCTCCTAGAAAATGGAATTGTTAAATTGTTTTAAATGCATCACTATTATACTTCTAGCATGTTCTCTCTCTCTTCGTGTGTGTGTGTGTGTGTGTGTGTGTGTGTGTGTGTGTGTGGTATATACATGTATGAATGGCAAGAGAAAAGGACAGAATAGCAGACAGGATTGAAAAAAAAACTTTCTGATTTACTACTGGTTGAGATTTCCAACTCCCCTGAACTTCTTAGTTTCAGAAAAAGAATGATTTCATCACAGATGAAAGTAAGTTTATAACAAAATAAATCACTTTTATCACCTTTTACAAATACGTTCTTATTTTGATTATTTGAAATATGTGTTCTGTTTCATAGAGAAATTGGACCTATTGCACTGTTTGTCATATAAATCATGACCATTTTTAGAAGAATTATTTAGTAAATACTGGAATTCAAATTTGGTAGAGGTTAAAAAATGGATTTAATGGATTGAAGGTTTGACAACTTGACATTTGTTAACTGTCTAGAACACAAGGTAGTCTAAGTTCATGGGCTGCCCTACAGGACAATAAGTCATAATTGAAGTAAATATGAAGACTTGAATTGTTTGCAGAAACTAAGTGGCTACTGTATCCATTACCACCCACAACCTTAATACTGCCCTCCCTTCCTGACTCTTACAGGCAGCTTCACTGAGCTTACACATAAACGTACTTCTATTTTTAATTCTGATTTATGGACATGCACATCTTTATCTAAGCTTTAATATATTTATTCTAATTGTTCATAAGGTATATTTATCTGAAAAAAATCCTTTCCCAAAGTATAAGCCTCTCCTTATAAGGGCCACCATAAAATGAGCACATTATTCTACTTTAAGGCTTGTAGCTTACCCAAATATTTAATGCAGTCTACTTAGAAATTACTTGATAGCTATGTGAAAGGCATTTTATTGGTCAAATTGTCAAAATTCTTCTAAGAAGTTCCATTTTTAATATTAGCTGCTATTACTTATTTCCTCTGAGTTTAACTTTATTTGGGGTTATTTATTAATACTGTGTAACTCATTTTAATCTTAGTACCTTCACACCAAGTCAAAGTGAACACAAATATTTTTGCTAGTGCACAGGTTCCCAAAAATTCAACCATTTAGTATATTAAAAATAGTCACAAAAATCCCCAATATTACAGCAACTTAAAAGTTGCTATGATTTAAAAAAAATCACCTGGAGGCAGGTGAATCTTGATCAGAAATCTAACAATGTATACTTTAAATATATCAGAAAAACAGATTTTGGAGCCAGAAGTCATCAGTATTAAAAACAAATACCCAGTAGCAATTTCTACTAAAGCAACTACCCTCAGATACAAAATGAACACCACTGCTACTTCACTATAAATTGCTTATCTCTTTTAGAATAACTCAGTTACAAAAACTGAGGGAAAACAGAATCTTTACTCTGCAAACTACAAAAACACCTAGCGGCAAAGACCTGGGGTTTTAAACAGCTCTCT
Source organism: Dicrostonyx torquatus (assembly GCA_028555095.1). Taxonomy (NCBI): domain Eukaryota; kingdom Metazoa; phylum Chordata; class Mammalia; order Rodentia; family Cricetidae; genus Dicrostonyx; species Dicrostonyx torquatus. The sequence goes on along the minus strand of JAQHUG010000090.1, from coordinate 2,538,798 downwards.
CCTTGCTGCCTATAATATTCTCACGGGATGCTTTACTTTCATTTTCTCTGGTACCAAAACCAGGAATGAACCCGAACAAAGCGGTTTCTGCGTCTTAAATCTGGGCATTTTTGTTGTTTAGCTGGTGGTGGTTGGGTTTGTTCTGTGCTTGAACAACAGACTCCTCTGATTTAAAAGATTACACAGCTTCAAACAGAGAAGAAAGTGCTGTAGCCAGTTCAAGATCCAGTTCCAATGTTTTGAGCCAATTTTGGTTTTCCCAACACTGCCAGCCAGGGGAGCTGCCCTCCCCACCCTGACAGCTCCCTGCAATCCCATCTCCTGTCACAGACAGAGTCTTTCCCCGTTTGAGACAGGGTAGGCAAAGTGCCTGAGTGCTGAAATTTTCAGGAAGTTTCAAAGGGAGAGATTGATGTGGAGGCAAAAGATCCCAAAGAAAACAGTCGCTAACACTAAGTTTGTGCGTCCTAAACAAGGATGGGGTAACCACTGCAGTGAGCTCTGGAGATCCGGACTCAGCTGAGGGCAATACCCAGTTGCTGTGGCGCATAAAATTCATCTTCTGCGGAAAAGGTTGCAGTGTACATGGAACTCGCAATGGTTTTACAATACGGAACATGTGAGAAAAACAAAAACAAAAACAGCATACGCCATGAAAGAGGCTGGGTACAGAAACCTGGTTAGCTTTGTTAGTGTGCTCCCGAGTCTGGGGGCTCAGATCCCAGCAGATGTGAAGTATTCGGGAGCTTAACAGTTCGCCCAGCTTAACATCTGTCCCAGGACACACTAAGTTTCAAGCCGGGACAGCACACCTGTCAAGGGGACCAGGGAGGAAGGAACTCCTCCAGGGCGTTCCAACAGGCACACTAATTCCACTCCACTTCTGCCCTGCGGTGCAGTCGCCTCCACCTGAGCCCAAAGGCGCCAATCCTTTGGAGCGGAATGAGAGTGTACAAAGTCTCCCATGCGGGGCTTCTGCAACCTAAAAGTGGTCAGTACCAAAACCTAGCCTCTGGCCTTCGCCCCGCATAACTTCTCTTTGCTCCTCTTCAGTAAGGGGGAACCAAGCAGTACTCGCTGCTCCAAAGTCCCTGGCGTAAAGTGAGACTCCGGGGAGCCTTGGTGAATGCGCTTCTCCCCTGACGCGCCAGACCCAAAGGCTCCTTTTCATTAAGGCAATAAAGTTCAATTTGCCGGGTTCCTTCTGAACCACGGGAGACTTTCCAGTGTAACGAGTTCTCCCTCCAGCCAAGCTAAAAGCATACTGTTCACTCCATCCCAGCCGGGATCCTTGAAGGGCACAGGTCCACATAAAGGGGACCTACTCCTCTCCTAGCAAAGTGCCCCAAACCTCGTGCGTGTGTGCGCGCGCACACACACATACCCACACTCTCTCACACACAATGCCATCCACGCGCTGTCCAAGTCTGTCACTGCCTAAGCCAGAAGGCAGGAGCTGAAGCCGCACAGGCACGAGCAGCAGTCTGCCCAGGCAAAGGACTCGCCGTCCAGGTCCCAAACATCCTTGTCCGGCTGCCCTGGCCGCTAAGCGCCTCGTAAGCACCCTAAGATCACAAAGCCATCTAAGGAGCCGCACCTTACCCGCGGGAGGCACGGTCTCTGGCAGTTCAGCTAGCCCGCGGGCCAGAGGGACGCTGCAGCCGGGGTCCCGAAGATGCTTATTCTCCGCTGCCGCTGCCCGGATCCCCGGCGCCAGCATCACTTCTCCCCCGCCTCCGCCTCCTCGTGCTCAGCTCGCGCGCCCGCCCCTCCCGGCGGCCTCCTGCAAGCCCCGCCGCGCTCGCTGCGCGCTGTGGACAGCGGCGGAGGCGGCGGTGGCGCCCGCGCGGGCTCGCTCAGCTGCAACAGTCGAGCAGCCGCGGCGGCAGCGGGAGCACCGGAGCCGGGCTGCGCTTCCCCGGCGACGGTTCTGGCCTCGGCGACTGACAACGCCCGGCAGCCAATCGCCGCCTCTCCCCGCGCGGCGGGGGGAAACCAATCAGAGCGGAAGGCCCAAGGTTTGCCTCCGCCTTTGCTCAGCAGGCTTGTTTCCGGGAGAGGATGCTGCTGGGGTGTGGGGTTGAGTGAGGCAGGGCCCGTGCTCAGGGTGGGGGGCTCAGGCCCGGGAGCTCAAGACGCACAGAAGAAGCCCGGCCCAGAAATCCGGGCCGGGGGCGCTTTCCGATTGCTCCCGGAGAGCGTCTAGGCGTGACCGTGCACTCCGGGTGACTGTCCCCAGAGCCTTGGCTTGGAGGTTCAGCGTCGTGGCATCACTATGCAGCAGTTTAGGGACCCCGGTAAAAGAGGCGCTTCAGGAGACCAAATCCCTGGAGGTGGTCATTGCCTTGAAGGAAGCAAGCAAAGTCACCAGACAGCGCCCCCCCCCGCCCCGTCCTTCTTGATTTGGCAGCTGGAAAGTGGTACCTCTGCTAGTCATCAACCCAGACAAGCTCAAGCTAGGAAAGAGAAACGTTTTGAAAGTTCCTGGACCTCCCTTATCTGCTCTCGGTGTAAACTTCAACCCAACAAAACAACCACCGCAGGAAACAAACAACAGCAGACACCACACAGAGACAGCCAGACCGGTTTAAGCGGGGGACTTAATTACCTAGCACTTGCACGTTGGTTTTATTTACTCATTTGGGCACCATCAAGTGTATCTGACCCAAGAGGTTTTAAGAGTGCATATGCAAATGTGTCTAAACACTCAGTGATTCTGTTTGGCAGGGCACGATAGAAGAAACCTCGCCTGCTGTACTACCCCCCCCCCGCCGCAAATGCTAATAATCCTCCTTGTGGAGTGTTTTAATTTTTCACTGCAGATATATCAAAATGGCCCAGAGTACTACTTAACAGCTTCCACACTTAATTTCTAGAAACACGGAAAAGAAAAATCAAACGTTTACACAAAGACTTGAAGAGGAAAGGGACACCCCCAAAAGACCCTCGCTGTCCAGTGGAGACAGCAAGAGTTGAAAAAAAAAATCAGGTGTTTAAAGTTTAACTACATCATTTTCTGATAAATGACTTGAAATTCAGTATGCCCTTTATTTTTATTTCTATGTCTCTATTGAGTTTGCTAGTTGTTAAGTGACTCAGTTTTTATTGCACTCAACATTCATTTCGTCATCTACTTTTCTTATTTTTTTAATAAAAGTGTATTATTTGATTTTCGAAACAAACCTTGCACAAACTTTCTGGGCTCTATAAGGAAGTGTTCACTGTACAATAGACTTGCCTTAGACCATGTTTTCACTACAAGAACATTCTCAGACCCTCGGTGTGTTCTATCCGTTCCTTCCCCTCAGCGGTTTGACCCATCTCTTTCTAAAGAACTGGCCATACTAAAAGAGAGTAAACCTCTGTCTCTCTCTCTGTCTGTCTCTCTCTCAACATTTTAAAACTGAGATGTAGGCCACACTTCTCTGATTTATTTTCTAACATGGAGGTCTTGATGCTACCTGTTAATTTTTAAAATTATACATATATGCATTATTATCGCATAATAAGGAAAAACAATATTTTCAAGGAAATCTATATAGGATGAAGTATTGGAGAAGAAGACAAAAAAAAGTGTGATTTATTCAAAATTTTGGGGAGAGTAGTAAAGTGTACAAATCTTTAGGAAGTCCCAAAACAGTAAGAAGCTGTTGAGGTGGTTCCGAGTGCGAGAGCCTTTGCTGAAACTGACCACCCAAGTTCAACCCGAGACCCACATGTTAGAAGGAAAGGACTGATTATCTCAAATATCTGTTCTCCCTCATGCACACGCCACCTAGACACACATAAAATTCAAAATAGAAATAAGTGTTTTATTAAAGGATCCATCTTTTACAAAAGCAGGCACAATTTAGAAATATCTCTAACCAAAATATAAATTTAAAAAGAACTTCAAGAAGCCGGGTGGTGGTGGCACACGCCTTTAATCCCAGCACTCGGGAGGCAGAGGCAGGCAGATCTCTGTGAGTTCGAGACCAGCCTGGTCTACAAGAGCTAGTTCTAGGACAGGCTCCAAAGCTACAGAGAAACCCTGCCTCGAAAAACCAAAAAAAAAAAAAAATAACTTCAAGAAAAAGCTCTTGTCTGCTATAGAAAGAGGTAGATCATTTAAGATCTTGAAAAGCTGAACTCTACAAATAGCTACATAAATTTTATGACTCCTGTGCAATTTTGTTTTATTTATTATTATTATTTTGAAGCTGCTACTTCTGAAAGATTGTGAGTTCTACATGACATAGTCTCAGTGATTAAGAGAACCGTGCAGTCATGGACAAACAAAAGGCTTCAAGACCGTCAGCATCCACAGGTACACAACACCGATATCTCCCATCCTTAGTGCTCCGTCAGCATCCACAGGTACACAACACCGATATCTCCCATCCTTAGTGCTCCGTGGATTCAGCTCTGAGGAGAACGAATCTTGAGCATTAACGCCAGACAGAGAGAACTGTGAAATATTTAAGATCAATGAAGTTTCTGGTAGTTGTTTCTTTGTTTTTTAAAGAAAGAAAGGAAAAGAGAAAAAGAAAGCATTCTAAACGTAACTGAACAGATTGTACGTTGGTGCCAGGTTTCCCTGTGTTTTTATGGGTATTAGCATGCAGAAACACCAATGTTAAGGGATTATTTAATGAAGCAATTATATTTTCATTGAAAAGGGTTTTTAAGGGTTTTTGTTTTTCATTTCCTAATTACCTATGTCTGACTTTTCTCCCTGTTATTAAAGGAGGACTTACTTTACCCTTGACTTAAAGCAATAAAGATTCACCTAGCCAAAGAGATGGGGATAGTGGAATGGTAGACAAGAGGAGTCTGGCTAGTTGTACTTCTCACTCATCTGAGTGATCTCACGTGAGCCATTAAACCACCGAAGTACTTCTTATCTTAAAATAGAGATTGAAAACAAAATCAAACCTCTAGCTGCCTTTCTCAGGCATGAGGCTTAACTTGTAATTAGTGCTACTAGGCAAGGTAGGTTTCTGCTGGAAGGCCGTTGTAAAAAAGGTGGAGAACATGGATTTAATAAGAACGCTGCCCTCTCTCAGATGCGAAATAATTTAATTCACAGTAGCTCCTCTTCCTGGGTGGGAAATACCTATTTCCGCACATGACTGTATTGCATTCTGAAGAGGCTCTTTTGCCAAAGCTGAGATAGGGTGATTATCAGGTACACAACGCTGTTTGTGCTGATGTTTCCTGGCGAAAGCTTTTCCCACCCTTTCTTTCCTGTGACACATCCGGCGCAATTAAAACACAAGACTTTAAAGGCTCGAACATTATAAACGGTGACATTTGTTGCTTTATTATCATTTTAAAATTATAGTTTTGATGAAAATATTTCACTCAAATAATAAAACTAATTCCATAACTCTAAGCATAAAGAGCCTCTTATTTAAAGCTAGAATACTTGGAACAGCTGATATTATTTATATTATAAGAATATTACTGAACAATTTTATGTATATTTGCCAAAACAGTGGAAAATTGACGATATTAAATGTGGGCTATAAATATTGGCATAAGACCATAGTACTGGCTAAGAATAAAAGATGAATATAATAAGGTGGTTGGCATAAAAGCCTTATGATTCCACAAAGAATGAATAAAAAATAAGCCAAGCAGGATGTTTCTTTTATATGAGGGATGAGCTATGTTATCTTAGGTTTAAGGAACTCTACACTATTTAATGGACTCTACACTGTTTTATAATAATTATAATTAATATAAAAATTTCTTTGATGGTACTGATATTAATGGTATTAAATTTTAATGAGTATTTGTTTATAGTTTTATGGAAATAAAACTATTACTAAAATTTCAACAAAGATACCCTATTGCCTTACTAGATTATGCCTTCAATTTTTGTAATTTAAAAATAGGTTATTTGGGACTGAGATGGCTAAGCAGGCAGACACCTGCCACCAAACCTGACAATCTGACATCAGCCCCAGGGATCCATATGGTGGAAGGAGAAAGCTGACTTTTACAAGTTGTCCTCTGACCTCAATACCTGTGGTATATGACACACATGCATACACACTAAATAAAATGTAGTTTAAAATATCATGTATTAATTAAGAGAATTCTAATAAGTTTTTTAAATGTATTGACTGATTTGCCTTGATCACTGGAGAGAAGCCTCACATCACATTTGTCCAACCTGAAATGGGAAAATGGAAAGAAAATTGTGTGTGTGTGTGTGTGTGTGTGTGTGTGTGTGTGTGTTGGAGAGGAGGAGGAAGTCAGAAAGAGATCAGTAAAGAGGAGTTTTCTTATGCACTTGTTCTTTATGACTTCATTAATCAACACTTGCATCAGCAACGAGTAAAAGCATAGGACACTGAAATGCTCATCTTAAAGAGTTAATTGCTTCTTTTTGCTGTAACAGAATGTAATTTAAGTGCCTAGCACCATGCTGGGAGCCCAGGGTGTGTTTTATCAAGGGTAAATGAGGATATACACCTTCCACGGGGTTGCTGGGAAGAGGACTATAAGTGCTCCTGGAGAATCAACCTACTGTAGCATTTAGCATGCATTCCTACACCCTTGCCCATTTGGGTTTTATATAACCCAAGGTTTAACTCACAATGTTATTTTCTAAGGCTTCCCCTGGTGACTAGGTGGAGATACTGTCAGATGTATTCTCTTCTTTTACCTTTCTGCAGCATTCAATCCCATCACCCTGTCTGGTTTTAACGAATTCCCCGGGTATTGCAGGGTGATTAGAGAGGGTCTGGAGGATGATCTTCCTTGCCTTAGGAGAAAAGTGATAATCAAAGGTCAAAACTGAGTTCCTAGGGACTTGGATTCCGGAAGCTAATCGCATGAATCATCATTAGCTTTTATGATGCCAAGTCATGCAAGTCTGTGAAGTTCATACAGTGAGGGAAATTTAGATCAATGGGACTTTATGCTACCATGCCGTTTGATAATTACTTTCTAGAAATCAGGTTTGAAAAGCTTCTTTTTTTTCTGTTCCTAAGAAATTATCCTCTGCTCTGAAAGCCTCCACTCTGAGAGACTTAGTACCGGTAAGAGAAGAGAAACCTATGGTGTTCTCATTCAGCCATTCCCTGCTCCGCTGTTTGTCATCCACATACATAATTAACGTTCGAAGGACAATATATTGTATATTTTCAGAATACTCATATTTTATATCAGGATTGAGTTTTGAATTAAAAAATTTTAATGCCTTATTGGCATACATTAATTATATATAATGGTAGGTTCCATTATGAGATTTTTTTTATCTATGTATATGGTGTTTTTTAATCATATTAGCATCCAAATATCATTCATTTTTGCCCCCTCCCACTATTTTTCTTCCTCTTTCAAACCACCTTTTTAAGTATCCATAATGCCAGGTTAGAAAGAATGCTTCAGTACCCTTTGTAAAGCTAACTAGCACAGTGGCTGTTGATCTGGTGATGCCAGTTGGAGATAGGTCGGTTTTTTAATTGGTAAGTGAAGCATGCAAGGCCATTGCTGACTTCATGGGATACATTTTATATCTACTGTGGGGCATAAATAAAGCCTTGAACATCACCTCATTGAAATCATACAGTAAAAACACCCAACAAAATACTTTATGCTTTTGCTAGGTCAAGAACTTTTGAGGGTCTTAAGCAAAATCAAGAAGCTGAAAGCATGTTTATGACCTTAATGACAGGCAAAGTACTAGCTGTATCCTGGTGGGCACAGCCATGCCTCCCTTTCCTTTATCTGGTAGCAGGAAAATATTTTCAGTTGTGACCAGAAAGAAAAAGTGGAAGGAATAGTTTTAAAGTGGGAGAAAACCCTACTTATTTATTAATATTCTCATAATCAACAATTATGAGAGTCTATTTTCACATTTCAGATTTTTGTTACACTCTGGCATAGGATAACTAAAATGATCTAACTTTATTTTCTAGATTGTGTTACTCCAGGCTCATAATGCTTTCTAAAACTGTATGGATGACTTCTTTTTTTCAAGTGATATTAATTCTTATCAATTTGGTAAGGGATTTCAAAAATCAAAACCCATTACTTCACTTAAATTAGAAATTATAACAATGCTGGTGAGATGGCTGAGTGGTCAAAGGTTCCTGCTATGAAGCCTGATAACCTGAATTTGATCTCTATGTTCCTCATTATGGAAGAGAAGAACTGACCCCTGCAAACTCTCCATGGCCTCCACATATGCACCATGACACATATGCCTGCACACATGCTTATATGCATACACAGACACACAGACACACACACACACACAGAGAGAGAGAGAGAGAGAGAGAGAGAGAGAGAGAGAGAGAGAGAGAGAATGTCATGCTGGTATGTATACACACACACAGAGATAGAGAGAGAAAGAGAGAGAGAGAGAGAGAGAGAGAGAGAGAGAGAGAATGCCTTTTTAATTATATTAATAATGACTTCTGCTTTTGTCTTTTTCAGTGTTTTGGCTGTAGTTTTCTATGTGTACACAATGCATTCTTTTGGTTATAATTATACTCAATAGTTAGACTTATACAGTATTTGTCCTGATTCAAGCACTCCATTCTTGGAAAGGCAATTCACATTACCAACAAACACTTTGCTGAAGCATTAACCATAATATTTACAATAAGAAGTGGAAAACTACTGCAGAAATATATTATTTAGAATTGAAAATTTTGTACAAGAAATATAGACATGAGTATATTTTACTTATACTAGACTGTATTTTCTATATGCACATAGCCTCTGCTTACTCAGCTCCCAAACAGCCGCTTGCTTTTGGTTTTTAAGTCTTTAGTGTAAATCTCTCTGAATAAATCCACTGCTAAGCCACTTGCCATTTCAGCCCTCACTAATAGGACCCTGGAGTTACATCCCCTGCCCTAGTGCACCAGAAAGTGTATAACAAGACTACCTATTCGATGCTATAGAACTTCTCAAGTGCTTGTACCAACTTGTAAGTCCCTTAATAGTACACTAAGTCAGGTTCTTTAAGGTGACTAATTAGTGTCTTTCAGCCTTGGGGGAAAAAATGTTATTTCTGGGAATTCAAGAGGAACCCCTGAAATCTGAAAGCAACAGATGAAATCTGAGCTGGAAGATAATTCGTAACAGCTGGTATTGGCACTGGACCACAGATACTCTTTGTTTGGGCTCCAGCTTCTGGAGACAAGAGGATCATAAATTTCTAGATAGTAACAGAATGATTACATGAACTTCAAATGCAGATGGGTCAACAGAGAAAACAAAGAACCAACATATGGGCTAAGCCGACTTGTGTGTTTAACTTCATACATTCTAATGGACATTAGCCAGTAACTTGTGTCTATGTCAGCTGCAGTGGCGTGGTAAACACAAGTTGCCATGAGCTCAAGTGACCTTATGGGTTCTCTGGATTTAAGCTGACTGAAAAAGAATCAGTCAAATGAATACTCCTTTCAATAGCCAACTGAGCGCATTTAGCTAAAACTCATAATTTGGATTGCTTTAGAAACTCAGCCTTGGAATGTCCTCTGGTGCATGCATATTTTCAGTTATACAAATAGGTTATATCAAAATAATGTTTTTTTTTTGGTTTTTCGAGACAGGGTTTCTCTGTGGCTTTGGAGCCTGCACTGGAACTTGCTCTTGTAGACCAGGCTGGTCTCGAACTCACAGAGATCCGCCTGCCTCTGCCTCCCGAGTGCTGAGATTAAAGGCGTGCGCCACCACTGCCCGGCTCAAAATAATTTTTAAGATTTAATTTATTCTTTGAAAATTTCATGCATGTGTATATCGTGTGTAAATCTACCCTCTCACTCCCTGCTCTAACTCAATCCAGGGTCTCCCATCGCATCTCCATCCCCATGTCACATCTTCCTTATTATTTCCGTACTTATTTTCTTAATCACTGAGTGTCCAAGGAATTTTAAACTATTTCCTTTCTAAACAGTGGTATTTAGTAATGTTACAGAAGGTTTAAAATGTAGGTGCTGGGAAAAGGTTAATATGACTTTAAATAGTAAATAAAGCTTACACAGGCTCTAAGACCCTGCAAGCTGTTTTGTTCTGTGTTTTACCTCTAGGTTCAAGTCTTTTTTACTAGCCAAACAGATCTAATAATATCTATTTTGAGTAGTTTCTGGATAATAATTACTTAGCATGTATTCTGGGTGTTTAATTTTGTTTGTTTGTTTTAAAATTTGAACAAGCTAGGATCACCTGAGAGGAACAAAACTAAATTGAGAAAATGCCTTTGTAATATTGTCCTGTAGGAATGCCTGTGAGATATGTTCTTGACTATGATTGATGACAGAAAACCCAGCCCACTGTTCTCCCTTGTATAAGGAAGCAGACTGAGCAAGCAGTGGGGAACAAGCCAATAAGCAGCACTCTTCAGTGGTCTCTGAGTCAGCTGTTACCTCCAGTTTCTGCCTTGCGTGTTGTCCTTATTTCCTTTCAGGATGTACTACAAGCTATAAGGTAAACACTTTCCTCTCCAAGTTGCTTTTGGTCATGACGTTTTATAAAACCAGCAGAAAAGTGGCTGATATACGAGGCAAGCATTCTACTGTCTGAACCATTCCCAGTCCACAAGCTGAGGTTTTATACTAGAGACATTTAGAACCTGATTCCCAAGCCATGCAATGCAAGACAGCTAGTTAAACATTCAGATGACTGTGAGGGAGGATCCATATTTCACGACACACCTCCCTCTGCTTAGTGCAGCTGTGAATGACAACTTCCAAGGTGCCCTATTGAGTTGCAGTCTGCATGCAAGTCCTACAGTCTGTCTGAGCCAGCACTTCCTTACAGCTGCAGGTCTGGGGCAGAGGAGAGAAGCAGACCTGAGTCCTAGTGAGGTCATTCTAGGGCAGGAATCCTCAAAGTGCTGGAGCCAACAGCAGCAGCAGTAGTACTGTCTGCAGGCAGAGATGCCTTGTCACCTGTCATCCCAGCACTCAGGAGATGGAGACAGTGACAACACTAGTTCAGGGTCACCTCCGCTACAGATGGAATTTGAGACCAGCCTAAGCTATTTGAAATCCTGTACCAAAAATAAAACTAGGTCCTGGGGAGATAAAGTATTTGATCTGCAAACATGAGGACCTGAGTTCAAATTTCAACCCATGTAAAAATCTGAACCTGTGCATGCCTGTAGCCCAGCTTAGGGCACCATCCCTGTAACACTGATTGGGTTACGTGAAACAGAAGGCAATAAAGTGGAGGAGATAGATGAATAGGTCTCATGTCCTCCTCTGACCTTTGTATGTGTATGCTACGTATTTTCATTCATGTACCATAAATTCATACACTGCACACCCCACAGAAAAGACATACATGCACATAACGTGCATCATCATATTTAAAATTTGACAAGAAGTTATGCTTCTTTGTATCTGCCTAATTTATTGAGAAGTTAGGCTTCAAAGAGTTTATCCTCATACATGTTTATAGAAACTTGTTTTTTTACTCACAAATGCCTCACATGAGCCAAGATGCCCTTCAGTGAGTGGATAAACTAACTACCTTAATATGTGAAATGGTATATTATGTAGAGTAGAAAAATAAAAGAAATAAACCGACAGATTTCACAAAGATATGGGCAAATTCAAACCATGCATGTTGTAATTAGGGGAGAGGTGTGCGGGTTGTTTGTTCCCCAGCCACTGCTGGCCGCCTGCACCCAAAATAACCACATGACAAACTGGATTCATTTAAATACTGCCTTGCCTGTTATGCCTTGCCCATTATCTCTAGC
>JAQHUG010000090.1:2505987-2526357 GCA_028555095.1 Dicrostonyx torquatus | reverse complement strand
TCTCTCTCTCTCTCTCTCCTCTCTTCTTCTCTTTCTTTCTTTCTTGGTTATCCGAGACTGGGTTTCTCTGTGTAGCTTTGGAGTCTGTCTTGGAACTTGTTCTGTAGGTCAGGCTGGCCTTAAACTCACAAAGATCCACCTACCTCAGTCTCTCTGAGTGCTGGGATTAAGGGCTTGTGTCACCCCTGTCCGGCTGCTGTGGAATTCTTAGAGTAGTGAACTCTTCCACATGAAGCAAGTCATACTTGTTAGGATTCACAGCAATTTCTAGTAAAAATAGTGAAGCTAAATATGTATAAACCTAAAAGAAAATGTTTTATGAGGTTGGCATAATGAAGGCGTGTTTAGGAAAATATATGAAGGTTTTGTTTCTGTAAATAAATTAAATTCATACACTTCTCAAAGTTTATATTCCATAAGATGTATACAATATATTGATAATTTGTGTTCATATACTATATATCCATGTACTGGATAGTTTTATGTCAATTTGACACAAGCTAAAGTCATTGGAGAAAAGGGAACCTCAATTAAGAAAATGCCTTCATATAAGGATCAGGCTGTATGCGAGACTGTAGGATTTTTTCCTAAATTAGTGATTGATATAGGATGGCCCAGACCATTGTGGGTGGTGTCATTCCTAGGCAGGAGGGTCTGGGTTCTATAAGAAAGCAGGCTGAACAAGCCATGGAGATAGATCAAGTAGTAAGTATCACACCTTCATAGTCTCTGCATCAACTCCTGCCTCCAGGTTCCCATCCTGTTTGAGTTCCTGTCCTGACTTCCTTTGATGATGAACAGTGATGTGGAAGTGTAAGCCACATAAACCATTTCCTCCCTAAATTGCTTTGGTCATGGTGTTTTATTGCAGCAAAAGAAGCCATAACTAAGGCAATCCATTATGTATTCTGTAGGTAGCATATATTAACTCTTGATGAGGAGATTATATGATTTCTATTAAAGAGATCATAAAAAATAATAGATGTAGGTATTCATATCAAAATTCCAAGTTTTGAAACTTTTCTTGGCTGGCACAATCCCTTCTTCTCAAAATTTAGAAAGACTTCAATCCAATGACTTTCAAAGATAGACCCTTTAAGGCTGCTTCCTACCAAGACCGACACACTCACGGTGAGTGCCCATGCTCAGAGGCGTTCTTTCCTCCTTCCTTTCAAAGCCTCAGATTTTACACACCAGGAAGGAAAGTCTTCCTACTGTAGGCTACCAACTCTCTCTGCCCAACGTATTGCCCTTTCCTACATCCTACAAGGTAGATTCCTATTAGCCCGCCCCCTAGCTTCCTGTGATAGCAGAACAGCACACAGCTGTTGCCAAGGCCATTCAAGCTTGCACTGGCACGCACTAGCATCAGAGATGCTTGCTACCATCCTGCTATGATGTGCCTGCTGCTCCTTAGCTTTTGGCACAGAAGAACCTCACTTAATCCTCAGTGTTCTGTCTTTTTCCCCCCTCAGTGTTCTTTTACCTTGGCTTACAGCGCACACAATTCTCAGTATTGATTCTGTTTACCTCTCAGTGTTTAAAAGCAATGTGACCTTGTTTGTGTTCGGACATCAGAGCACCTTCACAGGGTACTGAGTAATCTGTTGCTCCAGAACCTCTCCCACATCTCTAAAACCAAATATTTTGTTGATGTGAACTTCATTTTCCAAAATAGTTTCATAAAACTGAATGTGGTGGAGAAAAGGCCAGTGGTCAAAAATACTTGCTAATTTTATAAAGGACTTTTTAAAACCAGTTCTCCAGAACCTACACTAGGCATCTTATAACCTTCAACAACTCCAGCACAAGAATGTTGAAAACCTCCTTGTCTATGTGCCTACCTACACACACACACACACACACACACACACACACACACACACACACGCATTTACCCACATACAGATTCATAAGCAAAAATAAAATAAATCTGAAATAAAATTGTGGAAAGTCTTTGTTTTATTGCTGGTACCACATCATCTATCTTTTGTCCTTCTATTTATTTGATTTGGTTTGACATAATTGTTAATGCTATCATGAAGGATTTCCTTAGTTAAGATTAAAGGAGGGTATTAAAGTGCATCGCATCCCTTGCTGAATATGAAAAGTAAATAACTATGTAGACCGTATTGAGTTCTATGCTTTCCATGACTGACTCTCCTTACATTCAGTGTTCATATGCTAGAAGTCGTAAACATGCTATTTCTGGCCTCCATACCATTTAAAGTCTTAAAACAGATTTGAATTCTAATTCTCACATATATAGCGAGAGTTAGAATTCTAAATTCTTGGTTTATCCTTATGTGGATAGATGATCTCTATAAACACTGGAAAGCAATGCCAGCTTAGTCAAAGTGCCCTCTTTCCAAGGATGGAAAGCAGAGGCTATGCCACCTCTCAGAAGCAGAGGCTTCTGGCCCCTGATCTGGGAGTTTGGTATTAGCTATGTTTTTATGCACAGGGTTATACTCTTCTATCCACCCCCCCTTTAATCCATCAGCCTTTGGGTGGGCTCCTAAGTCACCAAGGGGAGAGGGGAGCTGTGCCGAGGTCTATAGCAGTTTCCATAGAGCAGAGCCCTCCTGCCTCTGACATCAGGCTATGCTTCAGACTTCAACAGAAGGCTGGAAATGTGTGTAAATGTGTTCAACTTTCTCATTTTTGTTCAAAATGAAGAATGTATTCAGGAAGGGTATCATGTTAGGTGAATATTACTATCTCTCTTTCTCCCTATTTCTGCTGTTATAGGGTAATAGAGAGTATAATTGAGTTGTAAACATGAACATACTAATGATAAGAAATGAAACTGATTTGGTGATTTGGGAGTTGGGGCAGGTGAGAAAGAAAAAAAAAACTCCTATTAAAAAGAAGAAACTCTGAACCTCTATGTCTTTGTAGCTCAGGCCTACCAAACATCCAAAAAGTAGCTAATGCCAATTCTGGCTAAATTCTTCCAAAACACCTTAATTACTTTCCTATTGCTGTGGAAAGGCATGATGACTAAGGGAATTTATCTAAGAATGAGTTTGTTTAGGATTTACATTTTGAGAGGGTGACCCATGACCACTGTGGTAAGGAGCATGGCAGAAAGCAGTCAGGGATGGTGCTGAAGCACTAGCTGAGAGCTTACAACTTGGTCTATAAGCAACAGGCTGTGAGAGCTAACTGGCAACGGCATGGGCTTTTGAAACCACAAAGCCAGTCGTCAGTGACATCCTTCAACAGGTCCACACCACCTGATCCTTTTGAAACAGTTCCACCAACTTTATATCCAATAATCAAATATATGATCCTATGCGGGTCATTCAACCACCACAGAGAAGAAATAATCCTTTCAAAGATGTTCTGCAATGGTGGAAGTATTTTGATACAAAACAAGTTAAAAAAACAATAAAAAAGCTAAAGATCAACACATTAGATGAAACTGCAAGTTAAAAAATCCCAGCAAATACTGGCAAACTAAATCTAACATAACATTACATTTTTTACAATGATCAAGTTAAATTCATCCAGAGTGCAAATAAGCCTAAGCATGTGCAAATTATTATGCATAATAGAGCTTCGATAGGTTGAGTGCATAACACATGCAGTGACCTCGGTAGATGTAGAAAGACTTTGGGTAACATTCTACATCACTTACTATGGAAACCAAGGAACTAGATAGCAAAGAAATGTACTCCAACATCATAGATTGCTAACAATAAGTCAATGACTTCTGTTTGTCTGTAGAGGAAAGCTAAAAACTGTCTTTAAGAAGTTGAGACACGAATACCCATTTCTACCACTTTAATTCAGCAAAGTGCAGGGAGTCCAGTCTGAGGTATAGTCAAGAGAAAAAAATAATGAGTAATCAAATTAAAAACAAGGAAGCCAAATTATCACTGCTCTCAAATGATATTATATGTAGCAAACGCGCAACCTCTGCCAATACATATTTACCTATTCACATTAATAAATGAGTTTAGTAAAGTTGTAGGCTACAAAATCAGCATTAAAAAATCAGCAGTGTTGTTACATGTCAGCAGTAAATTATCTGAAATAGACATGAAGAAAGTAATTCCATTTATAATACCCACAAATATATATCTGAGCAAATTTAACCACACATGTAAAACTCTCTAGAGAAAAAGAGTGATGAAACATTGATGAGAGGAATTGAAGACACACAATAGGAAAATTAGTATTATTAAAAAGTCCATCTATGCCAAGTCTACAGGGTCAACGCCTGTCATATCCAATAATACTGACATTCTTCACAGAACTAGAAAGCCATGTTAATAATCATAAGAAAGCACAAAAACTGGGGATAAACCAAAACCACTGTTGAAGAGGCATTGGACTTCCCCAAATACAATACACAGCTCCAGCATTCAAACCAGCTTGATCTTGCCATAAAACAGACATGTCAATCTTAACAGAAGAGAGCCTAGAAATAAAGCCATACTAGCCAAGTAGTGTACCGAAGACAAGCACTGGAGAAAAACGTTGGAAAAACTGGATATCCATAGGTAGATGAGTGAAGCTTGAAGCCCTGCTCACCACTTAAAGGAATCAGTGCTAAATAAATTTCAAACTAATAGAATGTCTGAGATTGTGAAGCTACAAAAAGAGAATAAAGGAAATCTTTGGCATACAGGAACAAAGAGCCTTTGGATAAGACTCTCAAATCATAAGAAGTCATATGCACAAGTGGAAATCCATCCATCCTAGAAGATGAAGCCATCAACAGGGTGAGAAAATAAGCCATAAAATGGGGGGAAAGGAAAAGAAAAAGATAAAAGAAAAACTTTTCAAATTACACATCAAACAAGGGCTTACTATTTTGACCATATCAGAAGATTTTCCAAAATCGCAATAGCAAAAACACCAAAGAGTAGGGTTTTAAAATGGGAGATTAAAGAGTGATGTAATTCACATTCCTCCAAAGGAGGTATGTATCTGAGTGTAGTGATGCATGGTGAAGTTCCCAGATATTTGGGGAGCTGGAGAAAGAATTTCCTGTGCATTGAGATTAACCAAACAATGGAGTGAGACCCTTCCTTAAAAACATAAATTTGCCAATGTCAATAAGCAACAACATTAATAATCAATCAAATGCTTACTAAAATTATAGCAAAACTGGGCATGTTGATGCATGTCTGTAATGGAACACTGGGAAGATACAAAGTCATGTGTTCTAGGCCAGCAGGGGTTACACAGCAGGACCCCTGCACTAAGAGAACCAATTAAACACACAAAAAGTCATAATGATGTGTTCCTCACCCCAGTGGGCATGGGTAGCATCACAAAGACAAAATAAAATAATCAGATGATGATGTGGAGAAAATGGAATCCTTCGTGCACTGTTCTGTTGGTGCAACTGTAAATTTATATAAACATTATGAAAAACAGTATAGAACTTCGTCAACTTTTTAAAAGTAGAACTATCACGTGATCCAGAAATCCCAGTTCAAGGTATGTATCCAAAGGAAATGAAACCAATGTGCCCAACAAATCTTCACACTTCCATACTTGCATTGTCCACATTAGCCAAGGACCTATGTGTTCATCAAATTATAAATGAGAAAAGTGTGATGCGTACATACAAGGTATTCATCAACAAAAATGAAATAGTCATTTGCTATCATTTAGGTGGAACCAGAGGCCATTATATTAAGCAAAGTTACACAGAAGGACAAACGTTGCTGTACAGTGGGTGACTAGACACAGTAACAATACACTTCCAAAATTCAGGAAGGAATTTACAAAGCCTTTATATAAACATATGATAGATGAGGATATAGATACATTAAACATGACACATATGCAAACTAAAACATCAAATATTAATCTGCAAATGTAGACATTTTAATAATTTTATGTATCAATTTAAAACAGACAAAATTAACTTTGAAAACAAAAAACAGGGCTTTGCTTTGTAAATATATTCTTCACTCTCAATGCCCCTATGAATAGTTCACATGTGCGTCTAACAGAATGGATGTCCTATCTTACCTGGGTCATTCAAAGAGTGAATAAAATCTGGGAGTAGTTTTAGGACTGACAAAGCCTGAGAATTCTCTCTGGCAGATTAACCTCTCCAAACATACACACAGACAGGTCTCATCTCTAGGACCTGCTGATATATTAATTACTAGGTTCAAGTGAGATGCGTGCAATTGTATGAGAAGTATAAGCTAACTCATGTTTTTAAAGTGCTTTTTACTAACCCATGAAAGTGTCAAGAGCTCTGGGAGCTTCCAGAAGCTAAAGGCAAGGAGACTAATGCTTTCTTAGATCCACTGAGCAAGATAACTTTTGCTTTGTTTTGTTTTAATTTAGGAGTTACTCCAATTTCCAGAAATGTGAAATCATAGGTCTATGCTGCTTTAGGCACTAAGTCCCTGGTAACTTGCTACAGCAGTGGTGAAAAGAGAAAAAGCCTCATAGTATTCCAAATACAAACATTAGTCATGAGAGGGAACGAGCACCACAAACAGTCCTGTCTTTCTCTTTTACTATGGAAATCAGATTGATGATTTCTTATTCTCAGTCCCAAGATGCCTTGAGTATCTTTATTTTAGGAAATATATTCTTTATCTGATTATTCTACTCTAATTTTTATATCAGCTCTTTTTAAAAATCTAAAATTTCACTTCTTATTTTGGTGGGGTGAAAACAAAGTACTGTTTAAAAGCTTTGAGACTGTACTTGTCTTATTCTTTATGAGTTACGGTACTTGGCGAGAATGTATTTTCATGCCTCTGATATATTTGGTTTTGTTGTTTATTGGTTTATCTACATCAGCTACTACCTGCCTTAATTTTCTTCGTTGCGAACACATTTGTCCACACTCCTGACACTTTCAGTTCCCCAGCACTTATGCATCCTGCCTAGGCATCTCATCGACCTCCACACACATTTCTTATTCCGGAGCACTTAGTCTACACCTTGGACGTTCTATCCTCGATCACCTTCATATTTGTAATGAAAAATATAAACAAGCTAAAACACATTTTTATAAATTTTATTTTATAGATATCCTTGAAAATTTATTATAAAGAGGATAAGCATCCCGAGTAGAATACAGTGGAGGAAGAATGCTTTCAAAATGAATGCAGGACAGAGATGTGATGCATACCAACACTGCCAAAACAAGCGAAGGGTCACCTGAGAGAAAAAGGACAGACTATAACAGAGGAAAGCTGGGGAGAGAGAAGCGGAGAAGGAGGCTGAAAGACACAATGAGGACTCGTTTACTTAATATGTCAGCATTAAAATGTGCAGAGTCATAAACATATACACAAGAGAGGAATGCTTATAGACAAGACTTCAACATCCTGTGCTTGAGGTCTTTGTGAAGCATGAACAGAGAGAAAAAGAGCAGAGATCTTTTGGGGGGATAGGTTCTGTCTTGAGGGATAGCAAACACCAGGAGGATTTACCCACAGAAGGTAAATGTGGATGTGGACAAATCACTTGCATGATTGAAGGTGAGAGTTCTTATAGTAAGAGGTGGTTCTTATGTTCCCAGCACCAGAGAGGAACATGGGCCCTTTGTTTCATGCTGCCTGGCTCCCGGCTGCTGGGCTAGCTTACATTTGAAATAACCACATGGAAATTGTATTAATTAACTTATTGCCTGGCCCATTAGTTTTAACTTCTTATACATATTAGTTTAACCCATATCTAGTAATCTGTGTATCACCACATGGTCATGGCTTACCGGGAAGATTCTAACCAAAGTCCATTTTTGGCTGGAGAAAGATGGCATCTGCCCCAGTGCCTTCTCTCTCCTAGCCTTCCGTTCTGTCTATTCCACCCACCTATTCAACCAATGAAAACAACAGAAATACAGAAGGACCTTCCTACATCAAGTTCTAAAGAGAAAAGTCCATGAATTTGATCTTCCATGCAGGAATAGAGGAGAAGGAGCAAGGGGCTTCTAGAACAGAAGCCAGAAAAGCCCAGATGGTTCCGAGGTGAGAATAAGCCACAGTGTTACCTGAGTAGAAAAAAAGCCTTGATCAAATGGTCCCCTTACTTTAGGGGCTACTTTCCAGTGACCCCCTCTGAGAAAATGTCCATACTCAGGCACTAGGCCAGTGAGTACATCATGGACAAAGAACCCCAAACAACAGGAAAGGAAGAATCAAAGATCAAAAATACCTCAAGATTCTAAGAGAAGGACAAATAAGATTGTCAGGTTTAGGGAGATTAATAGAGGGTATGTGAACAGCTACAGAGTCAGAAGGCCAAAGAGAACCGCTTACAAAACAGATAAACAGGGTGATGTTGAAGATTAAAGGCCCAGAGTCAGGTGTTTAGAGCATTGGCAGTAGCTGAGTACTTTTGTTTTGTTTAGTTTTGTTTTTTGTTTTTCTGAGCAAGCATGAAGTCCAGTAAGGGAGTCCTAGGATTACTGGAAGAGAGGAAAATGAAAGAGAGGGAGAAACAGGGTAGGGGGAATAAAGGGAGAGATGGGGGAGGGGGAAAGAGAAAGTGAGGGGGAGGGGGAGAGAGAGAGAGAGACAGAGAGAGAGAGAGAGAGAGGGAGGTTGAAACTGTGGGATCAGGAACAGGGTTGACACAGGCCATGGTTGTCTGAGTTCAGCTCACAGCTGGTAGAACAATTTATGAAAAATGAGGAAGAAGGCCGGCAACTAAGAAAATGTGTTCAGGCAGCTTTACTTTGAAAGAGAGGAGCTGTATAGCAGGTAAAAGAAAATACCTAGTCTAGAGAGCAGTGCTTTCCTTCAAGAAAGATGCAATGGAAAAGGGCAAGAAAAGACCCGGTCTAGGCAGAAAGCAAAGCAGAACTGAAGGAGCCGCATCCAGAGGAGGCTGCACAGAAGCAGCTCGGTGTCTGGGACTTTTGATATGGGGAAACAGAAACATCCACTTTCTCCATCTGGGCCGCAATACAAGTGCACCGAAGTAAAATCTAAATGAAGACTATGAGAGCTTTTCTACCACTTTGACAAGCTTTTGCAAAATGCATATAGTTCTAAATACAGTGTAATAAAGTGCTCAAAATATAGACTCACTTTTATGGCTGGCCAACGGTGCCTTTAGAAAACAACAGAGAAGTCAGCTCCATCATAGCATGGCGGTATCAAGCAGGTTTAGTGTCTCCTAAATTATGTATTTCACAGGGGTAAAAAGTACTTCCACCTCCTCTTCTGCAAGTGTTTTCCTTTCTCCCTGAACTCTTCCAACATACTACACGCATGATAGGTACTAGCAATTTTCTATCTAATGAGAGCTGGATTAACTTGTTAGTTAATATGTTTGAAGTGTAATTCAACAATTAGAATTCAAAGAGGCTTTCAAAAACATCTGTGTCTTATTAGGCATCAAAGCCAGGCATCTCTATAAATACTACTACATTTTAATTCTTGAATGGGAAAAACTAGTCATCAGTGTATTAACAATATATTCTGTTCCCTGTACCCAGGCTATGAAAGACAATTTTTCTGTTCTTCAACAAGAATAAAGCATACATCTTTCAACACAAGTGAAGCATAAATTGAAAGTAGAGTTCACACCAGCAAAAAATATCCCCAGGTTTTTATATTTATAAAGCTTCACTAGGGACCCAATTTGAATAACTGCAAGGAAAATTACAAGGGGACATTCAAACTATGGACAGAAATCACAAGACTAAATTGAAATGTCTTAGATGAAAGAACACCAGACAGTCTCTGCAGAGGGCAGAGGGACAGAGAAGCACCAGTGCGGTGACCACAGCAGCCGCAGTGTTAGGTGACACATGGATGTGTCAGGCGCTCTTTGCCTGGCTCCAAAAAATGTGCAATTTCCCATCATCTGCTCCCGCAAAGGGGGAGAGGTCACAGATAATGCAAAGCAGGAGACAGTGCCAATGCTTACGGCCATTCGTGTTTGGATTTAGAATGCCTTTCCCCTAGCATGTGGTCTAGGTACTTGTGATCCCTTCGGAACATGAGGCTGCAGCTATAGCTAGGCTAACCTCTTTACAAGATCTGTCCTCATCACGCGGCTGTCCACATGCTGGCAGGGTTAGTAACAATGTCCCAAGTCTGACAGGGATTCTGAAAGACTCCTAGGTGCCAGTCCTGGGGACTAGGGGTTAGTCTATCCTGAACAATCATGCTAGGGCCCTTACTTGTTGTGTATCCTTTCTCTTGTGATGAGCCACTGTAGCTTGCTTCTTATCTAAGCCTTCCACAGCTACTTTCAACTCCGAGTTCCACTGGGGTCTCTGTCTGCGAGCCCTTCTCCCTCATGCCTCCCTTTTATTCTGCCTATCATGCTCTACGCCCCCTACTGGAGTACTCTAGATCACTGTTACTCAACCTCTCAACTGTGTCTATGGATTCTTGCTAAAGGGAGGTTGTACATACTGAAGTCACAATCTTTAAACAATATTTATGTATTTGGCACACTCTATTTGAACTAACTCACAAATAAAACCATTACACAGGTAGTTTAAGGGATCTACTCAGAAACTGTGCCACTCCCAGGCATTTATTCATAGAACTCAATATCCAATACAGTCATATTTTCAAATCCATAACTATTCCTTTTTACTTACAAACAGTAATAATATTAATTAAAAGGTAGCAAAAGAAGAGCTGGTTGGAATAGTGCAGACATTTAGTCCTAGCTCTCAGGAGGAGGAGGAGGCAGGGGATCTCTGAGGTCAGCCTGATCTACATAAACAGTTCCAGGACAGCTAGGGTGATCCTGCCAACAAATAAATGTTTTTGACTTGCTTCTGACCACTGCTATTAAAGTGGAAACAAAATGCATACAAATATACACAAACATATACCCATACAAACATTTATGCATAAGGCAGACCTACATACATACGTAACACAACAACACACATACAGAAATATGCCACATGAACACACACATACACAAACATGGTATACAGAGAACAACACACATATATGAGTGTATGTATACATACATACAAATACACACATGTATGTACACACACGAACACATAATCACAGACATATACACATATGCTCTTTCACTGGAAAGCTTTTCTTATTATCTATATATGTGTGTTTTTAAATACCCCAGATTAGGGTTAAGTACTCTAATTTTGGCCAGTGTCCACATGATAACCCACATGTCCCTGTTGTCTTCCTGCCTCTGAAAGAATGGTGCGGGGAAAATATTTTAGCTTCTTCAAGGCTTGTGTGTGTTTTCTCAAAAATTTACTTTGAAACTTGAGCCTGTAAACCACAAAAGATGTACCCCAAGTATTGAATAGATATCAAACTATTATGTTTTTAGTTTGAAATTTTGCACAAAATGTAAGTATCCCATTAAGTAGTCCTTCCTTCACGTCTCTAGCTCCTAACTCTTTACTATGGGTTGTACTGGGGACAAAGAACTGATTTTTAGGTGAAGTGATGCCATTTGCTTCATTTAAGAACCGGGCATGTCTTTCCATCCCTTCCCCTCTGTGCCCCTTCCTTCTCTGTCTTTTCCTTCCCTCAAAACATCCACTGAGTATTCACTATATTCCAGTGTTAGAGTAAGCAGAGTCTAGGAGTAATGACAGAAGCTAGGAAGGCTGGCATGGGAGTGGAAGCCCTGGTCCAGGAAGACCCTGAGATGCACCACCACGGTCTTGCAAAAGGCCGCTGCAGACAGCAGCCGCAGACATCCAGGTGAGCCAGGCATGCTCATGACTCCCTTCTGTGCTGGAATGAAAATATCAGTGGGAGTTATTCCATAAATGTGGTCATTACATTTTACTTTTGCTGATACTGAAGTTCATTCATATTCCCTGAGGCCAGGAGTGAAGGCTGAAGGGACGCCGTGGTCTGGGCTGGATGGAGATGCCAGCCCGGAGTTTAACATTTTCTGCAGGCGATCTGTCTGTGGGTAATTGAAAGTGGACTCTTTGAAAAGCCAGTGATTTAATAATTTTCTTATGAATTAAAAAATAGGCATATGCTTCTCCCTTTCTTCTTTTTAACATCTTCCTGGGAATATTTCTGGCTTAAATATTTCATAACTCTTAAAATTAAAAGGCTTAGTATTTAGGGCAAATAGTTCCTGTTCTATTCCAGATAACTAGGACTGAATGTTTAAAGTTCTGACATTTCCTGGCACAGGGACCAAGTGCTGCCGTGTTTTACAGCCACACGGAGAGTGAGGTAATCACTAGTAGCAGAGGCATTGATGTCTCTCTCAGTTATTCACAGCCTTCGGGTCCCACACGTGCCGGTTCCTACCTGACATCTCCTCTCCGCCACATTCAATTGCTTTTGCTAATTTCATTGATTTAAAAAAGAGCAGTTCTGCTTTCCGCTTGCCTTTAAGGGAGGCAGGGGAATTGATGTATTTCCTTCACATCCATTCCCAGCAGTTGATGACATTTTCAATAAAGAACCTTTTTTTCTTTTGGCTGTTCTTCTTTTGCATTGCATGTGTGCCTTTGGAATACTCTGACATGGGCCCTTCACAATGCTCATAGTACAACGTGTGTGAGTAGAGAAACACACAGACACACAGAGACACTTTCAAATGGATGCACAACCACAAACTCAATGTTAAAAAAACGCAGTGTGTATACACTTAGTTATCTATCTTCATATCTATAATGAAAACACTGGGAGATACTTATATGTGTGAATATCTCTAATGACAACACTGAGAGATATTTATATACATTGATATGTGTGAATATCTGCATATTTTGCAGCTATCATAAACTGCTAAACCACTTTCATGGAGAAGTCAGACTGGTGGATTATTTGTCAATGAGAACTAATGTCAATATGTTAGGCAATTAAACTTGATCAGGTAATTTAACATCACACAGACTCTCTGAGAATAGTAAATCCTTATATCCTACTCATTTCTGAAGGAAAGGAAACCAAGAATCATGATGCTGTCCTTGCTGTGAGCTTGAAACACAGCTGAGGAAAAACACATGCCACTGCTTCTACATGTAGATTATGTGTACTTATAAATGTGTATGTGCTAGGGATCAAACCCGGGGTATTGTGCATGTTAGGTTGCCACTTTATCATTAGTTAGACTTTTGTGCCAATTATATTATTTTTATATGGATGTACATCGTTAATATCTAACAAAAATTAATTCCATGTAAGTCTGAAATTTCTAGTGAAATAAGTTAACTTTTTATTTGCCTTTTCATTGCTTTTTAGAAATCTTCCCAAGCCTATTGAGTGCAAAGATTTTAAGATTTTTTATTTAAATTTTCATGAATAAGTCATATATAATAAGTAGCTATAGCTAGCAAAAACAATAGAAGTATTATCATATGAATTATTATACCTTAAACATATGCATGATTGGCTTGTTTAAAATTCTCCATCTAACAACTTTTTGTTTCTATGTATATTTTTGAAATTTTCAAGTCAAAAACTTAACATCAATCTAGCATTTGGTATACAATCTAAATATTCGTGTTCTTCTTGGTTTTAATTATTTTTAATATAACATAATTCTTTATTGATTCTTTGGGGATTTAGGATGATGCACCCCAATCCCATTCACGTTACAGTCCCTCCATATCTGGCCCTCAATGCCACAGTGTCTCCCCAAACTTTAATTAAAAATAAAACAAAACACACAGACAAACAAACGAAAACCCGATTCACTCCTTCGTCTTTTCCTGCCTCTCCAACACCTCTTCATCTGGCCTTGTGGCACTGGAAACTGTGACGTGTCATGCAGTATACCCTTTTGTTCAATCCACCAACAAATGTTCATTGCAACAAGCCTGCGACCTCCAGCAGACCATCATCATTGGACCCTCACGAAACTGCTCTTGGATATCCTGCTGTTGCCCTGAGTCAGGGAGATCCTGCAGGACTGGTCTGGTCAAGCACTCCAGCTCGTCATAGATGGGTTAGATAATAGGGTGGGCCAACTAACCCAAGGCCCAGAATGTTGGCCTGGGTAGTAGCTGAGCTGGTCAGACCACCCCATATGAGGCAAGGGGCAGAGCCAGCTCTCTGCCCAAGGTGAGATTCTTGTATTTGCTCTCCTGTCTAGAACTGTAGCTCTTTTGAAACTATTAATTTTAAGTATTGTCCGCACAGCCTGTGGTTAGTATTTCACAGAATATTCCAATAATATCCCTCTAATGTTTCTGTGGTGCTCTGAGTATTAAAGACTCAAACTGTAGATGTATAAGGCATCAAAAACATATGCTAAAAGATTGTATTAGGAATTGAGAACACCTGAATTATAAACTCAGAACCCAGTCCTTATCAAAGTTTCAGTTTCCAGAAAAGTGGGAGGAGTCTCCCACACGTAAAGTAATTTATAAAACCGCGAAAAAGTACAAATGAGAAAGGCGTGAGACAGAAAAAGTGAAAGCAAGAAATGTTGAAAGAGTAAAAATCAACTGTGCAGTTAGGCAGTGGTGGTGCACGACTTTAATCCCAGCACTCAGGAGGCAGAGGCAGGCAGATCTCTGTGAGTTCAAGGCCTGCCTGGTCTATAGGAACTAATTCCAGAACAGCTAGGGCTGTTACGCAGAGAAAACCTGTCTTGAGAAACAAACAAGCAAACAACAACACAAGTCAACTGTGTTTGGAGGGATTTTGGCTGGAAGTATATAAAAAACACAGGTTCCGGTGTGTTCCTAGCAACTGGTAGATGCTGGTGTCCGGATGAGATCTACTGGAAAAGGACAGATTTGAGCTTCAGTCCAGATTTAGAGGAGGTGATGGATATGCAGGTGCCATTGATAGTAAGGAGATACTTGAAGTCTCGGGCAGGAATGGAATTATGACAGATTAGTGGGACAAACTGAACAAGTGCAGTGTGCTTATCTGGGTATATACAGTTACTACACCAAGCACAGCAAGTCAATGCAGGAATCTCCTGGACTGAGAAGAACAAAGTGTACAAACTGAGCACTGCAGCTGAGAAGATAAATTTTATCTACTTGATGAAAACACACAAAACTAATGTTTTTATTCATTTATAAGAAATTTGTATTCGGAGTTAGCAGCTTGGTGACGTTTACAGCAAATGTGTTGATTTGCTGGAAGCAAGCTGAGGAGCTTGGAAAACTGCTGATCCTGATGTTTTATTTGCCATGAACTATTAAATACATACACTCACATTCATATATCTAAACACACATACAGCATTAAACTCAGAAACTATTTTTTAATTAGTTAATGAGCTAGGGCATGACATTTAATAATTTTCCATTATTTGTTCTTAGAGATTACTAGTGTTAATTGTGTTTTATATATCATCTCAATTATAAAATCATTGAAGCTTTTATTGAGCAATAAATATTCTAGGTTAGATAGAGTTCAAAACAATAATGTATTATTTCGGAGTCCACTTTTTAGCTAATTTTGAGGGGGTTAAAAACCAAACATTTATTGAGTCAAATAAACTCAAAAAGAAAGATGTTTTTATTTGGCTAACCTGCCTAGGTCTCAAAGACTTAATGGAGAATATAGACATCATAAAATTGATCATTTATCACTGTCAGTGATCGCCAATTTTTACCCGGTTCTTCACTAACCCCCAGTTTTTCAAGACAGGGTTTCTCTGTGTAGCTTTGACTGCCCAGGAACTCCCTATGTGGACCAGGCTAGCCTTTAAACTCACTGAGATCTGCCTGCCTCTGCCTCTTGAGAGATGGAATAAATGGCATGCACCATCACAGCCCTTTCAATCTCTAAGTCTTAATACGAAAGACACTAAGTAGAAAATGGTGTTTGAGGGAAGGGACAAGGTTCCTCTGTGTTGTCAAGACACACTGTCCTGTGTACAAAGTGTCCGGAGAGCTCCCCGAGCACATTGCTTAGAAAGAACCAGCCAGAGCACCAGGGCACTCTATGCATTTGCCACAGGGTAAAACTATCATGGAGCCACTTAGGGTGTGTGTGTGTGTGTGTGTGTGTGTGTGTGTGTGTGTGTGTGTGCGTGTTTCAGTCACCATCCCCTTTTTGCTCCCATTAGTGTTTTAAATTTCAGATGCCAATGGTCAGGGTTTTGTGTTAGCTACTGCAGCAAGAAGGGCAGTGTGTGGGCGCCTCCAGTTATGCCGCTAATTTCATTTTCAGGGAGGGTACACAAGGCATTGTAAGCACACAAATTGTATGTCCCTGGTCTTGTATTGTCTTACTTAGGGTTCTTATTGCTATGATAAAACCCCATGAACCAAAGTAAGTTAGGGAGGGAAAGGGTTTACCGGACTTACACCTCCACATTGTAGCCTCTATGAAGGAACTCAGGACAGGAACTCAAACAAGGCAGGACCCTGGGAGGCAGGAGCTGGTGCAGAGGTTTTTGGAGGGAGGGAATGCTGCTTACTGGCTTGCTGTCTTGGCTTTGCTTGCCTGCTTTCTTATAGGATCTTGGACCACCAGCACAGGGATAGAACCATTCATAATAGGCTGAGCCCTCCCCATCAATCACTACTTAAGAAAAGGCCTTACAGCTGGCTCTGATGGAGGCATTTCCTCAATTGAGATTCCTTGCTTTTTAATGACTCTAGCTTGCATCAAGTTGACAGAAACTAGCCAGAACATATATATTCTCTCTCCTTCAGTAAACGGTATAAAGTATGTTAGACCTGCATCCTGGGGACACATACATTCCAGAATATCTATGAATGTGGCCCAATACACCCAATAGATTTGTAAATGACAGTGCCATATCACAGTGACAAAGACTGTCAAAAGTTATTCAATCTGTGCCCTTCTAGCACTTAGCCTAATGTTGTTACTATCTGAGCACACTGAAGTCACATATCACCTCTTCTTTATGCTCTGAGACCTGACTTGGCAGTGATGGTGGTATCTGTTAGTTTGTGTCAAGCACTGACAATAGAGCCAAATCCTCCTGTACTTGAGGAACTAGGCACCCTACTGGTTTTTCCTGAAGCAGGCTGAACCTATAAAGTAACAAAAAGCAGGATAAAAACCTAGCATGTCTGCCTTCACTCTGTGACTGTATTGGAGCTGGAGCCAGGGATTATGTATTGTCCTTAACTTCATCACCTGAATCATCTTGAGTTTCTGGAAAGGGAAAACCTCAAGAACAGACACACCCACCCATCTGCCCACCTCAACCCTAGGTAAGTACATTTTTTTTTCTGATACATGGCACCAAGTAGCATTTATTCAACCAGTCTAATTGCTGAGTACATGATGACTAAGAGTTTTAACACTGCCACCTTGTGCCCATTGTTAGCCAGGCAGAAGATGCTTTCTTTATAAAACACCATCCTCAGGGTGGCTTTCTTAGACCATACCTAACAGCAAGAGGCCCCTTTCTGGGCTCTCCAAAGACAGGCATTTAAGCCAGAGATGAATGTAAAGGAAGTTTATTGGACTGGTGTTCTTGCTATCAAGGGAGAAGAAGAGATTGAGCTGAAGTTGAGTTGAGGAGTGTCTTAAGTCAAACCAACCCAACAGTAGCATCTGAACTGAGTTCTCTTGAGTTGTCCTCACGATTATCCTAACTCCCACATAGTCCACACTGGACAGACAGTTCTTGTCAGCAGAAGCAATATTATAGGGGGCTAAGAGATAAGGGTGAACCACAATCTCAGCCTTTGGGTAAGAGAGCCTTTAAATTTGAAGAAAATCTTCGCTGAGCACCACAAAGTTCTGATGAAGCCATGTCCAAACCTCCAGGTGTGACATCTATGCTCTTGATCTCAGCACTCAGGAGACAGAGGCAGGCAGATCTCTATGAGTTTAAGACTAGGCTACTTTACATAGTGCCTTCCTGGGCAGCCAAAGCTACAGAATGAGATCTGACCCTCCCCAATTCCCACAAAGACAGTTTTTAAAGAAGGTGTGTGAAGGTGAAGTTTGGATTTGGGAGGTAGGGAAGGATCTGAGAGGAGTTAGTGGGGGAAAATGATCAAAATACACTGTTGGAAATTTTCAAAGACAAAATATTATTTAAAGAAAGGTAAATTGAGGTTGTTTGTTCAAAATCCAAATGCTTTATTTACCCGTTTCCATTTACCCCACCTTATTTCAGCTAAAAAACAAACACCTCTGTTGTTATGTATTGTTCTGAGTTTCCGAGATCCATATGAAACGCAGTAATTTGTTTTTTTCATTATTTGAATGTCTCTTTCTTGCCTGAGAGAGTCATGTCAGAGAGATAATGATTTAGCTATTTTCTTTCCTCATTCACTCTCCCTACATATATCAATGGCTCCATAAGTGTCTGTGGAATGGACTGGGTGATGCCACACCGAAAACTCATAATGTTTTCTGTCCGTATGGCTTGGTTTCTAGATGTCTACAAAAATGCTACATTAAATGATAATGTCAACCTATAGATGGTGTAACATTGTTTCCCCCTACAACTTCATTTGTATACAAACAATTGCAAGTTTAAAATGTTTTTAATTGCAAGTCTAAAATAATTTAGAAAAAAATGTCCACAGGCAATGAATGACAGGAGGCAGCTTAAATTAGCCACAGGACTAAATCAGTGCTGATGATTCAGGCAAGTGAAATGTACAAGAGAGCTGGGAGATTAGCATATGAAAGAAACAGTTGGAAGACTGAGAGCCTAGCTGCTAAGACCCACTTGTACCAGTTAGGGACTGGAGAGGTACAGTTAGTTGGCACTATGCAAATGAAAAAGAAAACTCACACTATGCCAATGACCCATAAAGGTCACTACCCTCTAAGCCTGATACCCTTGAGCTTTTAACCTTCATCCTAGCGTGGTTCCTCTCTCTGGAAATACAATATTTTAAATAAACCATTTCTTCTTCTGCTACTAATTTTAGCCCCTGTTAGTAACATTTTCCAGGATACAAAAACTTGGAAATCTTGATGGTATTGAGCAGACTCCAGTATCTTCTGATAAAATGGGGCTAAATTACTTTTAGAATATATTTATCATAAAATATCTTCTATTAGCTTCCTTGAAACTGAGGCTCAGCATTTGTTAGCCATCTTCATAGTCTTCTTGACTTAACTTGTTTTTTGTTTTGCTTTTTTTTATTTAAAATTGATGTTTTTCTCATGCAGTATATTCTGATTAGTTTTCCCTCCCTCAAATCCACCCAGTTTTTTCCCTCTCAACCAGATCCACAGATCCACACTGTTTCTGGCTCTTATTAACAAATTAATAAATAAAAATGAAAAAATAAAAAAGCAATCATCTAAGGAATAGCAACAGAATAAAACAAGATGAAAAACAAAACAAACAGTTGGAATAGGACAAAACAAACAGAAAAAGAGTTGAAAGAAAAGCATGAGAAACACATAGATGTAGAGGCACACAGGTTTTGTACACACAGGAATACCATAAAAACACAAAAATGGGAGCTATAATATGTACACAAAAGATCTGTTAAGTTAAAAATAAAAAAAGAATGCTCTGATGCACCATTATGCAACAAAGAACCTCCAAAGATGCCGCTGAGCTTGCTTTATGTTGGCCATCGACTGCTGGGCATGGCACCTTACACTTTAGATGGTTTGTTTACCCAGTGAGACTCTCTTGGAGGAAACTAAATTTTCTTTTGCAAATGATCAGTTGGAGCTACCTTCTGAATTAGCGGTGGGCGTTTGTGTCCACTTCTCTCAGCTTTAGACCTCACCCCCACCCCAGTGCAGACCTGAGCATGCTGCTTCAGTCTCTGTGAGTTCATCAGTCCTGCTGTGTTTAGAAGGCCTTCTCTGCTGGATATCCTCCATCCCCTCTGACTCTCACAGTTTTTCTGTCTCCTCTTCTGTAGGCTGCACTGCACCCACAGAGGAAGGGGTTAATAGACACATCCCATTTAGAGCTGAGTGTTCTGAGGTCTCTCACTCTCTGCACACTGTCTGTCTCTGTATTTATTCTCATCTTCTGCAGGAGGAAGCTCCTCTGATGATGGCTGTGCAAGGCATTGATCTATGAGCATTGTAGAATGTTTTAGGAGTCATTTTGCTGCTACGGTCCTTTAGTAGAACAGTAGTATTTGGTTTTCCTCCAAGTCCGTGACCTATCTAGTCTCAGGTTCTTGGCCATTCAATCAGTGTCAGGTATGGGTTCCATCTAATGGAGTGGGCCTTAAATCAAATCAGATCTTGGGTGGTTGCTCCCACTAGCTTGTGCCACTATTTCATCAACATATCTTACAAGTCACTCTGGGGCTAAAGGGTGAAGGCTCTAGGAAGGCACCAGCCCGACTTCTCCATGTTCAGTGAGTTGTGTAGGCATTGTCTTCAGCAATAGGGCCTTACCCTCGGTTTACAGTGAGCAACTATTAGCCTTGGCTATAGCCAGGGTCATTGGGGGCTCCCGTGGGACCCCTTTGGCCAATACCTGATTAGATATTAACCATCCTCATTATTGAAAACTTCATTTGGTGATGAAATATGTTCTTCTGGTGTTCTTTTTTTCCCC
>JAQHUG010000090.1:2478027-2503408 GCA_028555095.1 Dicrostonyx torquatus | reverse complement strand
TAAGTCTTAACCCATAGTTTTAAGGAGGTTGACAGGCATTAGTCAACTTAGAGGCCCTGTTATAGTTTGCTTTGACCTCATCTCTCATTTTCCTGCTAACACAAGAAAGGAAAAGTTCGCTTTTACTACTCTTTATGTTTTCCATCAAAAAGGATGTCTCCAAATTAAGGCATGGCTTTCTGATCTGCTCCAAAGAGCAGATCATTCCATACTATTGCTTCCTCCCTCAAGAGTTACTCCATCTCCTTTTATACTGCATAAAAATAAGACCACAGGCTGTAGCTTAGGACCCTAGAGAATACCCACTCACGCCACTCTTGACAGTTATTACTCTTTAGCTTGTGCCTCTGCTCTGCTTCTAATGAAGTCATTTCTCTACTTTTGTAAATCTTCATGAGTCATTGTTTTCAGTTCTTTGGACAAGAGGCAGTAGTCTGGAAATACCTGACTCTACCCTGACCATGGGCAACAAAGTTTGACACAGACACATACAAAGTGAAACCAAGCAAAGACTTGAAGAACATGGCCTTAATAGACACCATG
This sequence comes from Dicrostonyx torquatus, assembly GCA_028555095.1. Classification (NCBI taxonomy): domain Eukaryota; kingdom Metazoa; phylum Chordata; class Mammalia; order Rodentia; family Cricetidae; genus Dicrostonyx; species Dicrostonyx torquatus. Next base: position 2,502,865 of record JAQHUG010000090.1, on the reverse strand, counting down.
CTTGTAGACAACTTGGTCTTGCACATTTCAAGCCTTCAGAATTGAATGCATTTATTTTGTTTCAGTCATTCGGTCTGTGGTACTTTATTTTGACAGCCAAAACAAAATAATATACTCCCCGTAACAATGGAAAAATTCTCTGAATCTTTTTGTTTAAGCTTGATATTTAGCTGAAAGGTTTTGTCATAATAAAGATGATCTCATTAGTAATAAAACAACTGTATTTGGCTTGTTAAAGCTGTTTGAATTTTTAGAAATTCCTGTGTATAATCCAGCAAAGACAGCATAACAAGCAATAATAATAGGCTGTCATTTCAAATTTAGGAGTGTTTTCCTAAAAATGCTTTGGTATTGTTAATCCCACTATGCAAGAATAAGACTATTACCACAATTTTTGAGCCAAATTTGAAGGAAGCTTTCTTAAATACCAGGACCATGGATACTGGCCAGGTCCATAACTGGGATTCTCAGAGCATGACACCGAATTACATTAGACAGGGGCTTTATAAAGACAGAACCTTCAAGGCTCTGTACTTCTCATGTTCATCCAGTCAGGGGCAAGCAGGCATCCTGATGTAATTCCTGCCTACATACCTCCCCCTACATATGATCAAGCACATTCTGTGAAATTGGTGCAACTGTGCTTATTTATAGAAGTGAAATCACATGGCTTGTTATCTTGCATGTACAGCACTCCTCAGCATTCCAGGAAATTATCTGTCCTTGGGAAAGTGGGGCTTACAGGTTTGAGACTGTTTTGTTTTATAGATTTCTATATCAGAGTAATTTAATCTTAAAATACAACTTTAGACATCACAGCATTTACGCGAAAAATAAATAGAAGAGTTAACAGTTTCAGGGATGTAGATATTAGCCTATTTTAATGTTAGACTTTAATATAAGCACAGAAAAACTCCTCTGCTACCAAGATAAATTGGGGGGAAGTCCCATAAAAGGACTTTTGTAAATAGTGAGCTCTGTTTTTATAAGGATCACTATTAAGTATCTATCTTTCAAAATAAACAGTCATGAGTTTTTATAAATTATTTCTTCTTCTTAGAAACTTTTCTGGTATCTTAGCATAAATGATTATAGAAATAATGCTGTACTATTAAGAATTTATGAAGAACAATGAAAAGTAAAATAATTCAATTGAAATAAAATTTGTTGTGGTTGCCCCATACTTTACCGTGTACTGGGCAGGATTTCATAGCATTTTATCAAACTGGGTAGAAATGTGTGCTATCATTCTAATTATAGCCTCATAAAATTAATTTGTTGAAGCCCTAACCTAACACCCACAGTGACTATGTTTGGAAATGAGACTTTAAAGGTTTAGTAAAGGCTACATGAAGTAAGATAGTGGTCCCTAACCCAAGGAAACTTGGTGTGGTGTAAATACACAGAGGGAAGATGATGTAGGAAGCACAGTGATGTAGACGGGTACCAACAAGCGAAGGAGAAGTCCTGAAGGAATGCTATCTCCAGATCTCTACCCAGACCTTGAACTTACCATCTACAAAACCGTGAGGAAGTAAGATTTTGTTAGTAAGATTTTGTTAGTTGCCGGGCGGTGGTGGCGCACGCCTTTAATCCCAGCACTGGGAGGCAGAGGCAGGCGGATCTTTGTGAGTTTGAGACCAGCCTGGTCTACAAGAGCTAGTTCCAGCGCAGGCTCCAAAGCTACAGAGAAACCCTGCCTCGAAAAACCAAAAAAAAAAAAAAAAAAAAAAAAAGGTTTTGTTAGTTAAAATCCCGGCTTGAAAAGTTTTAAGAAGCCCATGCCCATCAAGTAAAATACGTCTTACTTCCTTTCTGAGAGCATTTCTTTTTGTCCATTTCTAAGATTAATATTTTTCAAAAGAAACTTTAATTCTGCTTTAAAAGAATGCAATCCCCAATCTATGGCAGTTGGCTGTGGAGGCCTCACGGAACTAATGCTGTGTAGGTCTGTCTCAGATATTGGCTGAGAAATTACTTGGAAGAGGGAGTTTGTTACAGTTTCTAAAAAAGATATTATTTCCAAGACTGCCTTTTGGTTTCATATTTATAGAAAATCAACGGTTGTGTTTATGTAGGAGAATATGGGATAAGGTCTGTTTCATACATGTACGTTCCAAATTTATGCAAAGCTACTCATTTATATTCTTTCTATTTTCCCTCAGGATCATCAGATGTATTTGAGGAAAGGCAAAATCAGCAGATAATTTAGAAGCCAAATTTTCAGAAGAATGTTTGGATAACAGGAAAAAAAAACCTCATCAAATAGGACTTTTAAAAGCCTGAGAAGTTGTAGACTTACATCTTTACAGCAACAAACATATCCTTAGAGTAAGCAAAAATACACAAGTGTGTAGAATTTCGTTAAATAATTTTTTAAAAACTTTTCAGCTGATTTGATTTCTGAGTATTCAGTCCACATTATTTTTGGAGGAAAATTCAAAACTTTCCCTGAATCTTTATAGGTATATCCTATGATGTTGTAGGTAATTATTAGAACAACCTCTGTAATTATATCTTTAAACAATAGACCAATGGAATTTTTTTTTTACTTTCTGTTACTATGAGTTTGATTTATCTTTTTAACATTGTGTTTTGAGGTAGAAAGACAGGGGTGAGATACTTGCCCCTCCAAAACTTGTATGTGTGTGTATGTATGTAGGCAGGTGGTTATGTATTCCTAAGTAGAGTATCGCAGACAGAGTTTATATGACGGTTTCTGGGTCTGACTACTTGGTATGGGTAACCAGATGTTGCGCTCTTCCCTGAGGAAGTTGTTGTCTGTAGTTCTGCCTGTGGTGGAGGCCTCATTAGCTTTCCCATCCCCATATGGACATGTCTCTGGGAGTCCTCTTCATCTCCTTATGTTTACGCAGCCTTCTTGATGAGAAGTTACTGGTGCAGCTCCTGACATTCTTTAGGTGCTTGGAGATCTGAATTCCAATCCCTATCTTTGCACGTTAAGTACTTTATCTACAGAGCTATGCCTGCCTCTAGTTCCTGAGTGCTGGTAATAAAGGCATGAGCGACCATCTCCCTCCTCCTAAGGATTTCTCAAATGTTGGAAACCATAATAGATGATACGGCAATATACAACACAGAAAGAAAACACTGATGAGAGTTTATGTCTTAGGTGTTAATTTTATTTCATATGAAATTAAGAAGGTGTAAGAATGGCAACACCCGCCAGCAGCGCAGACCCTCACCCACACTATACAGTATAGGAACAAGTAGCCCATGGGTCATTCGAGAAGAAACCATGGCTACCTTGTTTCACCTCAGCATGCCATTCAGATCCAAACCAGGCTCAAATGAAGAGTGAAGAAGAATTATGGAGTGCAGTGCAGGAAAGAACGTGAGGTGAAAGACGAGATTGTGAGACATTATCTTTGCAATCCTAAGTGAGCCTCTGAGATCCCAAGGTCTTATCTGAGAGCGTCTCTCAGTGCTTGAGTAGGAACCCCACTCAAGTGGCCAGAGAAGTCTCAGTCAGCCTCGCTGGTGCTGTAGCACCTGTCCCTTTTAATCTGCTCTTCTACGGTCAGATGTTCAGCCTGGCACTGCACTCTGGGAACCACAGGCTTAGCCGCACACCCTTGGCTTGCAGCATCAGAACCCGTTTTCCCACCACTCCAAGCGGCTCCTGTAGTTTCCCCATGCCCGGATTTGACATCGTTTCCAAGTTCTCTTAAACACAAGCGTGACATATTTTCAAGTTGATCAACAGAATCTATGAAATCACAACCAAGGGTGTTATGATTCTTGGAAAAAGAAGAGATTTTCACGGTGTTAGAAAAGAAAAGGTGTACGCTTTTGTTATTTTCATGGTTTTCTTTCATGGGTAAGAGGTTGACATCAGGAGAGGCTGCATGGCTTTCCCCTTTAACTGATAAGCCCTGCCGGAAGCCTGGCTCCAGAGCGAACTGCTCAGGACTGCCTGCAGTCACTCTGTCAGCCGTTTTCTCCAGAGCCATGGCTAGGACCTTCTTGGAGGACGACTTTTCGGATTCAAAGATACCAAGTAACTCTGAGATCCTAGATGTCTGTTTTAACTCTTTGATTTGGTATTCACTTGTGTAGCTGTTTGCTTCACTGGCCGATGGCACTAGATGAAGACGTTCTAAAATGGGTTTCTTCAGAGAGGGGACAGCTACCGAATTGTTATTGTTGTTGTTATTGAAGTTCTGTTTGTGGTTCTCTGGCTCTACCTCAGCACCAGGGTTTGTAACTTGTAAAGCCTCTGTGCCATTAGGTTCATTAGCATCCTTCTCCTTTGCATCGCTCTGCACATGCGTGTGACTGTCGTTAAGCTCCATTCCACTTTTTCTCTTGTTTGCTACACCCTCAGCTTCATCCAGCTTATCTTGCGCATTTCTCTTTTCCTCTTTCTCCTCTTTTCTTGTTTCATACACTTTTACTTCTTTGACTCCCTCAATGTCCTCTTTCTGACACATGTGGTGCTGACAGGGTTGTAGGGCAGGGAAGCTCTCTGGCTCTTGCCCTTGATCCTCCATGCTTTTCACATTCTCAGTCGGCAACTCCCTTATAAATTCTGAGGGAACAGGGATTGCCACATGAGGTGGCCATTTAGGCTTACTCACTTTGAGTTCTTCCTCATGGGGAGAGCTTTTCTTAGACATCTCCTGGCAAGGAGGCCAAACAATTTTTAATTTTCCTCTCTCCCTCCATTTTCTCAAATCATCACTTTGCCGCTCGCTGTTACAAACCTCTGCGTGTTTAGTAAAATCCCCAGATAAGAGGGTATCTGCTGCAGGGTTTTCACACACACTGGGTTCTTCAGTGGGAATTAAATCAACTAAGCTGCTTTGGTTTTTGCAATTCCATCGATCTTTATGCTGTCTGTGTCCAAAACCTTCATCATAATTTCCTTTAGACTTAAAAAGTTGTTGAAAGTGGGGCTTGCAGTATATTTGTCCATGAAGTGATGCGTAATTTCCCAAACTGTCAAAAGAAAAGAAATAATATTGAGGGTTCTGTATACTTACTATACATTTATAGGGAAATGCAGAATTATTTTAGTAATGAGTCAGGAATTCAGGAACCCCCTACTACCCAGAGGAACGGCCCTGTTAATTGAAATTCCAGTTAAGCTAATTATCACCAATCCCCATTGTGATGTGTGCCTTTCAGTATTCAGAGTTTCATGCTGTGTATCACCAAGCATGTGAGAACACTGTAGGTGTTCTCAGGTACAGTCCATGCCATTAGACCAATAGGCCTAAAGCTGTGCCGACTCAGTGACTTCTGACACTTTATATAGTCCAGATCTAGAATGACCAGTGCCAAGAACTGTTATGCTGAAACTACTAAACTTTTAATAAAAAGTACAGAGAAAAAGAATTCTTTGTGTTGTCAGCTGTGATGGCGTGCACGAAGAACACAGGGTAAATATTACCAGCATAGCAGAAATTAAGGAATACTGCCCCCACAAAATCATGTTCTAAAGAGTCTCATAGAAAATAAGCTTGAGCCGGGCGGTGGTGGTGCACGCCTTTAATCCCAGCACTCGGGAGGCAGAGGCAGGCAGATCTCTGTGAGTTCGAGGCCAGTCTGGTCTACAAGAGCTAGTTCCAGTGCAGGCTCCAAAGCCACAGAGAAACCCTGTCTTGAAAAACCAAAAAAGAAACAAAAAAAAAAGAAAAGAAAAGAAAATAAGCTTGATCAACCAGAATATCTAAAGAACTAAAGAAGAACCTATGCTCTGCTCAGCACTAGGCACTAATGCCATGATGCTTGGAGATGAAATGAAAGGTTAAGGCGGCAGAGAGGGGATGGGGTACAATGCAGTCTAAAGGATCTGGCATGGATAATACAGTAACTTATTTAGAAACTGTGGGTAAGTTAAATCAAATATAAATTTCATAAAAATTTCGTTCATTGATTGATACTATCATTAGTCTTTATTATTAGATGACCTTAAGCTTTGTAAGACTGTGTAATCTGACTGTTGTATGTATATTTGTTCATTACTTGAGTACCTGGTCAGAGAGGGCATTGAGAGCACACTATGTACACACTTCATAGCTGTGGATGACTTTGAACCTAGTGTTGGAATCACAGGCTTGCACTACTGTTCTTGTCTGATGCAGTGCTCTGTTTTAAACCTGGGGCCTTGTGTGTGTTTCACAAACCTCAACTTCAGTCCAAGGCTGTTATTAAGATGAATGAATATAAGATTTCTAAACATGTTATCATTTTTTATATTACTTGTCATTGGATCTAGGCCAATGACAAGGCCCAATCTAGACATGCTACAGAAATGCTCTGACATTAAGAGGTATCCCAGCCACACATTTTACATTTTATTTTCAGATAGGGTGTCATTAGGTTGCTCAAAGATATCTTGAAGCTATTGTAATTTTTCAGCCTCAAAGCAGCTTAGTCATCATCTTGTTTACATTTAAGGGATAGAGAAAAAGACATACAGATACAGAAGGGAAGCAGCTACATAGATAAGTTTGGAATTTGATTGGAATTATCATTGAATTTATAGTGTACAATATATGTAACTATCTATTAGTTCATGCCCCCAAAATGACTTAGAAGCAAAATCTCACTTGGTTGACTTGAAGTAGCACATGTCACTAGAGTAAAGAAGATTTGCATAAATGATGGGACCAGGACTTGCACGGGGAATGGAAAGACATCCTGCATTTATCAAGTAATGAAGAAGTCCCTAAAGTTTACTTAAGTCACGGAAAAGGTACTCAGTCAGCAGACAATGGAAACAGAAGAGATTCCTCTAACCGGGGGAAAGAAAGGGGAACCTCAGTCAATGAGGTCAATTTTTATTTTATTGAGGCCAATCAACCATTCCTTCTCAGTTGTGATTACTAAGTTTATGAGGACCCCCATTCTTTCCCCTAAAAAATGGTCACATGGCCAGGAATAGTGGACACCTGCAGGTCTAATTCAAAATCATGTCTTATCTGACAGTTTGGAAGTATCTAGATAAAGGGGAACTTTGAACTATTTGCTGAGTGTGCAATCAGCAATTGAGACCAGAACATTCTACAGGGCAAATATCCTGTGCTCTTAGCAAATGAATGGTGAGGCAGGAAGGGATGCAGGGGAAGCTTAAAGATTAAAAAAAGATTTTACAAAACACAACAAAATATGAAAGTAAGATACAGCACTATAAAAATATACAAGAGCAGCAACAATTAAATGAAAATACATGATTGTTAGAATGGATACTTTCAGTCATGGGACTGAGTAGAGGTTGTGTTTAAAATAAGACACATAAAAGGCTCTTCCAGTATGGCCAGCAAAGTTCTTTAGGTTTGTTAGTGGTTACAAAGTGTTCACGCTGTAATGATTTATTGTACTGTGCATTTGGTTACAAAGTGTTCATGCTGTAATGATTTATTGTACCATGTATTTTGCTACTTTGACTTTCTTTGTATTTTTGATCCATCCCTTAAAAGTATCAGTATTTGAATAGTAATTTTGACTCTTCATTTATATATATATATATATATATATGCTGGAAAAGCAAACATTACAACAGTAAATGTCAATAGTAGCTCAGGTTGACAGTGGGAAAAGTGCAGGGGATGCTTTGAAGAATGATTGAGAAGGATGTCTGACCTGTCTGTGGAAGTCAAAAAGGAAAAAAAACAAAACAAAACAAAACAAAAAAGTTTCATGAATGAGATAGTCTTAGTTGAGGTCTGAAGAATGAGTGGATACTGAACTGGTAGAGATCTGGAAGATGGATATTAAAAACTCCTGGAAAGAGTAGAAATGGCATCTGGCAATAGCTGGAAGTGTGAGAGAAAAAATGTTATTTATTAGAAATAGAAGGAGGTAATTCTGCATGAAGCGTAACGTGTAACTGGGAAGGATTGGGGATGCTTGGAGAATTGGAGAGAAATCAGAGCTACACTGAACTGCAGGTTGATTAATGTTTTAATGGTAGATACTTTTAAAGGACAGGGGAAGCTAGTCTACCCTTTAAACAGAGAAGTCACTTCACATTTGTGTTTCAGAAATATCATTTTACTACATTGCAGAATATGGTCTTAGAACGGATTGTTGATAGTGGTGCTGCTAAGAGATATGAACACAGGAAGACCACACTAGCTATAATGGGTGTGGCGTTTGCCCAAGTGAGAAAGAATACATGCTGGAATGAAGGTTGAGCTATGGGGATGGTGAAAATGCACAGCTTAAGGGGAAAATTCTGAATTCTGTAACTGAAAAAGTGGGTAGTGGCTGAAAGGAAGTGAAAGATAGCTTCATAACTAGGCCACAGTGAATGTTCGTGTCGCTTACTGATACAGAGGGATAGAAACTACGCTCAGAGAATGAATGGAAACAGTGAGAGGAGTAAAGGGATCCTTCTGATGTGCTTACAGAGGCCTCGATCATTGGTAATAAGTATTTAATGAGCAAAGGTGCGATCTGGCCCAGCAGTGCACATTTCAGAGTCACTCCCACACAGAAGTTACAGGGTCCTGTGTGACTGATTGATTCACCAGAAGGAAAAAGAAACAATGAGAAGACTATATCCAAACTTGTGGGCTTCTGAAGACCTCTAATGTCTCACTGATGGTCAGGAAAAAGAGTCACCCACATAGGTGCCTGAGAAGGAGCACCCTGAAAATCGAGGGGAATCATTATGTTATATTGTCATGGAAACCAAGGGGAAATAATGTTGCACTGAGGAATATTTGACACTGCCAATTAGAGTCAGGAAGGTGATAGTCTGAGAGGTGCACATTAGATTCGGCAAAATAAATTCCATTTCAGCATTTCAAACTACAGCCTTGCCAAATGTCATGTTCATTTAAATGCATCTACTTTGAGAGGTGGAAAAGGAAAGCTCATGCCACTGTGTTGATTAGCATGCGGCCTTTGCTTCAGAAATAAACAGCTTTTGCCTGACCTGTCACTAACATTATTCCCAACTCCATTTCTTAACTTACACACTGTAGCTCAAACAGAGAAGCTCTGCACCATCCCCTGCTGTGGGAGACAAAGTTTCTCTGGAATGTATCCAAGCCTCTTCACAGCCACACCCACCTGCTCTCTCAGCCAGTCATTCTTGGGCTCCAAGGAAACATGAGTCCTGATGGGAAGAGACCGCCTGCCAATTACAATATTTGCTATCTTCCCTTTACAGAAAGAGTTTACCGGCTTCTAATCTAGAGCTAGTGCATTCAGGCACATCACCAACTTAAACATCCCGACTTCACAGGTACTCAGGACGCTTTATTACCCACGCCATTTCCACAACTAGAAAGGTGGTTTGTGAAAGGGAAGTGTTGAGAATCAGTCTGGACAATGCACAGAAGAAGAGGGTCACAGCCCCCTGTGTGATGGTAGCCACTGAGGGCAGCCGTGAGATCTGGAGAATTCTACTATATACTATATATATAGTTTATATATACTATATTCTACTATATAGTATACTATATAGTATATACTATTCTACTATATACTAGTATATACTAGTATACATAGGCTCCTGGGTACTTCAGCCCATATGGCACACTCAACACGACATTTTTACCTTAGTTTACTGTTGCAGTGATGGCATCTGAAACAAGATTTATGAAAATTCTGCTTGTCTGCTACAAGGCATTCCATTGGATAAACTGTCTTTTGACAGATTACGCAGATTTCCTTGTCTTGGACCAGCAGTTTCTAAAAATAAAAATATATAAAGGCTTATATGCTTCTGTTTTCCATCTCAATTTCAATAACATAGGAAAACAAATAATAAATAACTGGACATGCAGATAAAGTGAAAAATTCCTGATAATTATCTTTATGTCTTGCTCTCTGGACAGTGTGCAATAACACAGAATTTGAGGATCTGGTACAAAAATTTAATGCCTTCAACCATTATACCTTGTGGAAATTGGCCTATTTTATAATAAACACATAAATATGTATTATGCTTACTTACACGAATACATTAAATATATAAAGTAAACTCAGTCATGGGAACCTTAAGAAAATTTATCATTTGAAGCAACTAGACTTTTTATACATATAAAGTTTTATATGAAACTTTTATTTCTAAAACCATATTATGGATCAATCGTTCTAAAGTACATACAAAGTTTTATGAGTCAAGACATAGTATAGTATTTGATTAAATATTATCTCAATAATTTCAGGTTTATTTCATGACACCAGTGGTTTACTTCCTTGTAATAATACTCTCCCATACGTGTAACTTACAAGGAGGGACCTCTCTTTTCCTAACTGACTTTAGACTTTCCAGCTTTTTGGATCCTTACATCTACCCTTTCTGTTTTTTACTGTTGACCATCTGTCTCACTTAGTACCTATAGCTGCTCCCCACTGCTCCCATGTGAAGAATAGACTTTATAAATAACAGTCGTTATGTCACTAACCAGGGTCTTCTAGTGGCTTACACTGGACACAGACACATCAGTTAAACATTGGTTTTGATTTTCACTATACTCTTCCGACAATAACTAACCTTTTGTATTTGTCACCTATGAAAGCAATTATATTGGGGTTCTTCACACAAAAGCCACGTTCACACTTATGCTCTGCCTCTCTGTGATTGAGAGGACTCCTTTGACTTTTTCACTTGACTAGGGACGTATTTCTATGTTTCACGCCAGCTTCTCTGTGTTTTCTATGGTTTTGAACTGTCTTAGCAAAAACTGAGCATTTGAAATTAATTAGACAGCTTTGCTTAATTATGCCAGAAGCAAGCACATTAAGAAACTATATTAACTTGATAAACTAGACACATATGTTGTAAATATGAGAGGCATAATTATTAATTTCAGCGGTTTTTATTTTTTAAGTTTGCTGTTTCTTTGAATCTGTCTAAAAGAATAGACTGCATTAATGAGGCTGATTCATTGTGTCCTTTTTTTTTTAATCATGAAGCCTCGTTAACTATAAAAAGTGTGGAAAGTACAGTTGAGCGAGCTATCTTGTGATATTAAAAATATGGTGTTCTTATGATTTAAATCTCTCATTTAACAGACATAATCAAGTCTTAAGACGTATTATTTATCCTCGTCTATAAATTAGGTTAATGGAATTGTCATTTGGGGTTAATGTTCATAAAGATGAAAATATCCGTTACAGAAAACATTGGGATCTGGGTATGTTATCACCTCAATTCAATTACAATATCTAAAATATATAAAATGTCTAATGTTACATCTACATCTTTAACATGCTGATGAAAATACTTACAGCATACATGCATACTATGAGTTCTGTCTGAGGCTTTTACTAAGATGTGTCGAGGCTATTTAAGTACACAGTTAAAATACGTCAAAGGTTTTGATCTGATACCACCATAAACTAGTGAATGAAGTAAATCTTATTATTTAATTTTAATAACAAGTCCACCACTGCTAAAACCTCCCCAGCAGTTGTTATGTCTGATGCTTTCTTCAAACTCCTATTTAACTTGAGTTTGAAGAACAGGTTTCCATAATGCATTCTGCAGCTTAGTCATTTTAAATGTTATCGTTAAGTAAGGAAGCAGAGAACAAAGATAGCAAAGAATCATAAGCCCCCAGGGGTTGCCATTAGTCCTAGCTTGTTACTGGGTTAGTTCCACACACTGATTAATTGCAAATATTATTAGACATTGGCATGCATGCTTTCGAATGTGTTAATCTTCTTTCATCCTCTTCAATCTCATTTACCACGTATAAAGGCAGATTCCTCCTGGAAGGCCCGGCTCGTTTCAGTTGAATGTGCATTGGAGGTTTCATAGCCCAAGCGCTGAAAAACCCGTTCACTCTCCTGCCACGTCTTCTGAAAATCTCTTCTATGAATCGTAGGTGAATCTGCAAGATCTAGGATGTGGCCAGCAATCACGTCTTCATAGGTTGGTGGAGCGTGCCTGATGTCAAAGCCAGACCTGCCTGCTTCCGAGCTATGTGTGGATGAGGTTGCTACCTTTGACCCAATGATCTGACTGTCAAATGCTTCCATGCCTAAGAAGTGCTCACTGAGAGACCTTGCCTCAGAGTGAACCCTGGGCTGCATTGCAGAGACTGTGTCTTGATGCTCTCTAGGATGTTCATAGGAAAAGCCTGGAAAATTAGCATTTCCAGAAGATCGTAATCCAAATTCCTCCTTACAAAATGTGTGACTCTCCTGTTTCATGTTGCGGTTTATTTCATCGTTTGCATAAGCTCTTCTATCCGTCTTTGCTCCAAAAACTGGGTCATTCTCAAATTCCCTAAACCATCTGTGTATTTCATTTTCATGGCCATTCAGAAAACGTTCAGTCATTTGAACCGTTTGATTGGTAGCGGCTTCAAATCTCTCTGTGTGTTCTGATAGGCGAGGCCCTTGCACCTTGCGGATGATTTCAACTGCATCATAACTCTCCATTTCTGGCATTGTGCTGTTGGTTGAATTCATTTCATCTTTATGAACGTAAGTCTCCTTTTCCTCTGTTTCTCTCCTTTCCTCTTGAGCTTCTACAGATTCTCGGAAGGAACCACTCACGACGTGGTTCACATTCACAGGGATTGTGATGGTAGGTGGAGAGTCCCTGGCATGACTTTCTATCTTAATTTGCCTGCGGAGTGTGGCTGGAGACAAGATCACTTCAGATCTCTTCTCTACAATTGGAACCGGGGTCCCTGGCGAGCTTGGGATGCTACCTCTGGCTAACCTGGCTGTGGTGTCTTTGAGTCTAACGAGTTGTTCAGAGCGGCTCCTTGGTGGGGACAGGGAGGTGCCTGTTCTGTGAGGTCTAGATGTTTGCTCTGTGGGTCTTTTGGGTGGAGGTTCAGGACAACTGTTCTTTTTAAGGGACTGGGAAAGCTCACTCTTAGTGGAGGTTTCTGCTCGGCGGGCAGTGGACTCGATTGTAATGAACGTTGGTGATGGTGGACGAGTTTTCAGAGAGGGAGGAGCAATCTTGTTATCTCCTCCCTTAGGCTCCTGATGTGTCTCAGCAGGGTAATGGGTCATTGCTACTTGGCGGTGTGATAATTTTTCTTCTCCTATTTTATTTTCTTGATCATGAGCCATTGTTACTTGGTGGTGTGATAATTTTTCTTCTCGAATTTTATTTTCTTGCTGTTCGGTGCGTTTATTAGAGCTGGCACTGACATTAGACACTTTCAATGACATTTCATTAAGATGGGTAGGCTTATCTCTCTGCTTTCCTGTTTGGGAGGCCATGATGGTTGTTTGAATTACATGTTCACAGTGCGCAAGCAAATTCTCTGCTTGAGTTTTAATATGTGTTATTTCTTCTTTGACTTTTTCCAAATTCTTCTCCATGGCAACATGAACTCCATATTCTCTTTTTTCTTCACTTATCAGCCATACTGGAACAATATTTAACAGTGTCTGAAATGTTTGGAGGCCACTTTTATTTGACTCTGCTTCAAACTGTTTGACTCTACACAAAATCTGCTGCAGCTCTTCACGTTTCCTCAGGAATTCCAATATATTTATGGCACATTTCCCATCATTCTGCTGGGATTCTTTTGCAGAGGAAAATGGAGACTTGTTCTGTATAATCTCTTGCTTTGAATCCTCAGTGTTGAGAGTGACATGGGTCTGTTGAATGCCCTTGTCTCTAAGACATTTTTTCTCTGTCACATCTGACAGATGCTTGTGCTCAACTGTGCTTCTAGATGTTTGTATTTGTGTTTGCTGAAAATTCTGAGCCCGTGTGTCTAGACATGCATCAGAAATCATTTGTTGGACTACTCTCTGGTCCTGCAGATGCTCTTGCTTTTTGTCTGTTAATCTGTCTTCTTTGGAACTGCTCATGGATAAATCCTGACGACTTTCTTCACGCCCTGGGACATTTCCTCTGTCAAGCTCCCTAAATCCCCTCTGCTTCTTGGGAGGTGTTTTGAGTTTACTCTTGTGATTTTTCCCTGAAGATTCTTCAGGCATTTGTATTGTCACCGTTTTCTCCGTTTTAGGTAACTGAAAAGATTTTTCAGGCACAGATTGTTTATCATCACACTGTGTCTTTGCTTGGGTTTTCTTGATTTCCTGATTCATTTGTTTAGTGATGGTTTGGGCGTCAACTTCAGATTGCTTTATGTGACTTTCAGATCTGAGATCTATTTCAGTTGATGTATGATCTAGTGTTGGAAGCTTGATAGTTTTCACTTTGAGACTTGGGAAAATTGATTTGCTTTGAGGAAAGGGCAACAAGTCCATATGCTGCTCAAGTGTTTGTTGTGTCTTACATTCCTTATAATTCTGGCTAATTTCACAAGCTGATTTGGATTGTTGCATGTCCTTTGAGCTTTGTATGTCTTCCTTTCTCATGGTACACTTATCTTCCGAAGTTGCTAGAACATGCTGGAGCCTCTCAGTAGCAACTGCCAATGCGGAGGCTGTGGAGAGTTGGCTGTCAGAACTCACACCTGCAAGCACAGCCCTGTTCTTAGTCAAGTCCACATCCTTTCTGGGTATGGGGACTGTCTCAGCTGCTTTGTGTGACTCTGTTTCTTTCTCCTTCTCGGATATGTTTCGGTGGTAGGTTTCTGTTTTGACCGTGCTGTGGCAAGAATTCGCCTGTCTCTGTCTCTCAAGTTCTTCCCTTTGTTGTCTGTATTTTTCTTCAGCAATCATTAAAGGTGTCTTAAATTTTCTCATGTAAGGCTTTGGGCTTTGTTGTTCTGAACCGGATGGAAATGAGTGGGATTTCACTAGGGGTGCTGTCTGTTTACCCCTGAGAGCTGAGACTTCTGGAACTGTCTGAGATAGGGAGTTTGCTGAGTGGATTGACAGCTGTTTTCTTTCACCAAGGCTTTCTCTGAATTCCTCCTGCTTTGTCTCAGTGTGCGCACTGTTCATTGCCACCACTGATCTTTCCTGATCCTTCTGGGGGATGGTTTTCATCTCCATATCTGACACAGATTTTGCCAATTCGCCATTTGGGTACTGCTGACTGATTTTATCTTTAATTCTCTTGGGAAGTTTGGGTTTGGGGAGTGTAGGAGGTGGTGTTTTTCCTGTTAGGGTTTTAGCCTGGGAGTGAATCTGCTGAGAGCCTGAGGATTCTGTTTGGGAAGGCCGCTGCCTGAACGTTGCACTGTGATTTTCTAGGGCAGAGGTGGGTAGAAGTTGTGCTGCTTGCCATGGAGTTGGAGGAGGTGGAGGAGGTAGGGATGCTGACAGACGTTCTCCTGATTTCTCATCTACTGGTGGTGGAGGAAGAGGAAGACTAGGGAAGTTTTCAAAGTCAGTCCTTGTCTTCTCTGTGGATGAAGCGGGAAGAAACTCATTCTTTTCAGGCAACAGCATTGAAGGTGGTGGAGGGGGAAGAGGAAATTCAATTTCGGATGATGCATTGGAAGGTGGAGGAGGAGGGGGAGATGGAGGTGGAAGCGAGTCCTCATTTTCTTTTACATGACACTCAGGGTGAAGGTGGATTGGATTAAGAGACCTCTCCATCGCCACTTTCAACTCTTTGGAAGTATTTGTCTTCATTAGAAAGTCCTGGCTTTCTAGAGAAACATCAATTTTCTGTTTTTTGTCAGTTGCTTGAAATTTTTTGTGGCCTTTCCCAGAGACTCTCATTCCTGTTACTCCGTGGACATCCTTACCTACAGGTAAAGTTTGAAGGCTCATATCATTTTTCTTCATATCTTTATTAGAATACCATGTTTCCTGACCTAGCAAGGCTTGCTCCTGAAAGTCCCTGGTTGTCCCATGCATCTCTTCAGTTGTCTTGTTGGTGAGATGTTGGGTGGAATCTGGTGTGTAATTTTGTGCCCCTGGTGATATACTCACATTTTTCGTTTTGTTTTGACTCTTCCCATAGGAATCCCAGGACTGACACTTCTTGTGGTCATTCCCTACTTCACAAGTTTGAGTCTGCTGTTTTCTAAAGATTTTATCTACAAACTGGGAGAAGTTAAAGGTAGCATCCTTCGACTCTCTCATATTCTCTGATTCCTTGGCTTTTAGATTTTCCTTCATTGCCATGGTTGTAGTTGACTGTTTGCTCGTATTGTTGCTACCACGCAGATATTCTTTGCTCTCAGTCCAGGTGCCAGTTCTGTCACCCACATCTAAGACATTTTTCACAGCTCTGTGTTCTGGATTAGACATCTTCCTAAGGTTTTTCTCTAGAGCGTCGTTATTTTGTTCCCGATCAACGACAATCTTGATAGTGCCCTTCGGGGCTCTGGGAAGATGAACCTCAGATCTTTCTTCTATTAAAGGCCGGTTGTATGATTGCTGCATGGTTTCATTGAGAGGGCCTGGTCCTGCTTGCTGCCTGGTTGCTGGCTCAAACGGTCCTGGCATTGGTTGGAGAAGACTTTTTTTGTCTCTCTGGACAGTAGCTGGATGAATTCCTACTTTTTGTCGTTCTGTGAATCCCACTGTTTCAGATAGTGTATCTTCTTTGATTAGTCCTGCTCTACCCACCTTTTTGAAACCCTGCTGTGCTTCTTTCAAAGACATTAATGATGTTTCAAGATCATCTAGCATCAGCTCTTTTTTCAATATTTCAGTCCTTGTATTTGTAGCCTTCTCAAGGCACGCAATAGCTTGCTCAATATCACCAGAGATGCCACCAGATTGTTTAGATTCTTTCTGTCTGTGGCTTGACTCCTTAAGTGACTCTAGTGTGGTCAGCCTGTCACAGTTTACAATTTCGTCTGCTTTTGATACTGTGTTCTGCTTCATGGCCTGGCTGAGAGAGTTTAGGGTTGAGTTCAAATCACCTTTTATATTCTCTTCTTTCTGTGTCTTGAAAGATGAGCTCTGAGACCCAGCCATGAGGACTTTAACTGTATTATGCACTTCTCCTGGGATGATGTCAGTGTCATGAACAGTACGTTCAACCAGAGATTGCCTTCTCTTTAGTAACAGTTTTGTGCCCTCCACATCACCCCCGATTATGTCTCCTTCTCCCTCTTGTGTCCTGGCTGTGAGTGTTTCATTCGTCCCTGCTTGAAGTTGTTTGAGGTAATCCAAAGCTCCAGTTTCTATGCATGTTGTGAAGAACTTGACATTTCCCCTCTCTGAGGCGTCGACTTTTGTCCTTTCAAGAATTTTACCATTTGATGGAGAAGATAGCAGGTTATGAATGGTGCCTCTCACATTACCTCCTATTATGTCTTCACGTTCTGTCTTGTCACTGGCGTTTTCATGAAGAAGACAGTAGATAGTCATGTTGATATCTCCTTTTTCATCTTCCTGAATTAAGATGCCTTTCTTTGTGTATTTTTCCTCAGAGAACAGCTTTTTTATTGCTTGTTTAACATCCCCTTTCACTATCTCTTCCTTTTCAGCATGAAATTCAGTTGAACTGTTTAATAATTGAGTTTTAGTCAAATTGACATTTCCCTTCTCCTCTTCACTGACAAATATCTCTTTCTTTGTACAGTCCCTTCGGGAAAGTAAATTTATCATTATGCTTCTGAGATCAGCCCTGATAACGTCTTCTTTCTGAATCTCAGGGGTTGTTTGGTTCATGAGCTTGTATTTTGCCATTCGGACATCGCCAACTTCATCAGCTTCAATGATAATTCCAGGAGCTTCAATAACTCTTTGAGAGTAGAGGTCTTCCAAAGTTTCTTTAATACTTTTGCCAATAATTTCTACCTTTTCTACTTTCATTTCATTAAATTCATGAATAGGTTTTGTTTCAAAGAGCCATGTAGTTGTTTTTACATCTGATGGAGGAATTTCTTCTTTGGTTATTTTTACATCACTTTCGTCTACTTTCTTAATAGAATCCAATGCTTGATTTTCAAAGAGCCACACTGCATTCTTAACGTCACCTTTCTGTACCTCTTCCTGGGTGACAGTCTTGATGTTGTCATATCCAGACCCTACTCCCAGTTCATCTGTGCTGCGAGTTTCAAAGAGCCAAGTAGAAGTCTTAACATTGCCCTTTTGCACTTCGTTGACACTCACTGTTCTTATATACTTCTTCTTGTCACCATTTTCAGACTCAAAAAATTGTTTGCTCGTCTTCACATCGCCTCCTTGAATATAACCCACAGTGTGCACAGTAGCATGTGACTCATCTGAAATCTGATCCAGTGGTTGAGTTTCAAATTTGTATCTGACAGAACTCACATCCCCCTTCTGAATGTCTTCCTGGGTGACAGATTTAATAACATACACATCTTCTGATTCATTAATTGAGTCTAATGGTTTTGTCTCAAAGAGCCACCTCGTTCCTCGTACATCTCCATGAATTACTTCTTCTTTTTTAACGGTTGTCACTTCATGATAAAACCCTTCGTGATCTCGAATTGCATAGAGTGGCTGTGTTTCAAAGAGCATTCTGTAGCTCTTCACATCACCTTTTATTACTTCTTCATTTTTTGTGTCCCTGATGCTGATGCTATCAGATTCTTCTTTAATCTCATCCAAAGAAAACGTCTCAAAAATGAAGCACCCCTTTCTCACATTTCCTCCTTGTATGTCTGTCACTGTCTTAACCAATCCATTGCCCACTTGATTTTCTTTTATCGTATCAATGGGTATATTTTCAAATAGCCACCTACAATTTAACACATTGCCTTTCTGAACGTCTTCAGTTTTTAGGGTTTTGATCTTATTCAAAACATCCTCAGAACTGCAACTGATAGAACCTAAGGGTTGATGTTCAAACTTATACTTCATTCCAGCGACATCCCCAGCTTGTATATCCACCTCCAAAGGCTTGGTTTCTTTCCCTTCCTTCCCCTGTATGTTGTCCAGATTTTCTGTCTCAAAACGAAAACATGCTGTCCGAACATCCCCACCTTGTATCTCATCTTGCTTTACAGTTTGTAGTTTGATTGTTGCTTCTGAGACATCTTTTATAGTATCAAGTGGCTGAGTTTCAAAAAGCCAGGTACTGGTTCTAACATCACCCTTATGAACATCTTCAGTTTTTGTCGCCAAGGAAACCTTTTCATAAAGAGACTCCATTGGCTGCGTCTCAAAGAGCCATTTACAGGTTTTGACATCTCCTTTAACAATATTTGTAGTTTGTTCAGTTTTGCTTTCTGTTTCCTCCTCATTACTAAAATATTTAAATGAATCAAGAGGCTGAGTTTCAAACAACCATCTAGCAGATTTCACACTCCCTGCTTGTATTTCTTGAGCAGATATCCCTCTAATTATCTGAAATTTATGAAGACTTTCATCAAATTGGTCAATAGGTCTTGTTTCAAAAAGCCACCTACAGCTTCTTACGTCTCCTGTGAGGATTTCTTCTTGCTGAACTGTCTTTACTTGATGGTATTTTCCAAGACGGTCTTGAATAGCATACAGTGGGGTTGTCTCGAAGAGAGATTTATTCAACTCCACAGTGCCTCTGGTGACTCCTTCCACCTCATTTTGATGTGACGCATCAACCTTGGTTAAATTATTGGCCTCAAAGATATGCGTGTAGTTCTTTACCTGACCTTTATCAACTGCTTCTAACCTCACTGTCCTTGTGTACTCTTTCTTACCTTCTCTAATGTCTTCTAAAGGTTGAGTCTCAAAAACCCATTTTTGGTGCTTAACGTCTCCTTTTTCTTCTTCAGAAGCAGTGATTTTTTGAGGCTTTCCTCCATCAGGACTGTCTTTTAAAGCTTCTATTGGAAACGTTTCAAATAGATGCTTGGTGGTTTTTACGTCACCTCCTATTCTCTCTTCAGGTGATGTAGTATCTGCATCAGGGGCTTCTTTTAGAATGTCTAGTGGCTGTGTTTCAAACATCCAACACTTCTTAGAAACATCTGTACCTATGATGGCTTCTTTTTTAACGACAACCTCATCTGACTCTTCTTTGATGTTCTCCAGGGGTTGAGTTTCAAATAACCACTTTGCTCTGCTCACCCCACCTTTGACATTTTCTTCCATGGATATTCCTCGAACAACTTTAATTTCTGTGATATCTTTGCTAATTGCGTCCAAAGGCTGTGTTTCAAACATCCAACGTGCCGTTCTCACGTCCCCCCTTTCAATGTCTTCTCTCTGCACAGTTTTTATTTCTAGCATTTGGCCTGAACCATCTCTGATGACGTACAATGGCTGAGTTTCAAAACACTTTATGCTCCTTTTAACATTTCCTTTAATTTCTTTGAGTTCAGATCGGAGTTGTAATAAGTGAATTTCATCCACAGAGTGAAGCTGCCCGAGATTATCCAGGTTTTGAGTTTCAAACATGTACCTCACAGTCTTAACGTCTCCCCCAGTTATGTCATTTATAGCAGTATATGCTGTTTCTTCTTGACTTTGGTGTATTTTGTTCATTGAGTCTAAAGGCCTTGTTTCAAACATCCACCTTGCTGTGCAAACATCTCCTCTAGCTAGCTCAGGAATTTTCTCTGTTTTTCCTTCAGTGCCAGTAGAAGGAAGCCCCAGGGCATCTATTGGCTGAGTCTCAAACATCCAAGTTGTATATTTCACATCACCCCCAGCAATGAGTTCTTGGTCAGCAATGCCCTTGAAAGTGGACCCTTCCTCTGCAGAGCCATTTTTGATAGAATCTAATGGTTGATTCTCAAAAATCCATCGCATGGACTGCACCTCTCCTTTCAGAATTTCATCCCATTCCAGGTTTTCTTGGTTCAGATCTCTCTGAGAACTGTCATTTGTATTTTCAAAAATATACCGAGCTTGTTGCACATCTGCTGAAATGGAGTTTCCTGAGTTAATCTGGCTAGAAACAATTTCAGAAACCTCACTGATGTAATCTTTTTCTAAGTTTTTTCTTAACTCTGGATGGATATGTCTATATAAACGGTTTAATTCATACAAATTTCTTTGTTTGGTATATAAATCTTTGGGGATTGGTAGTCCTCTAGGAGGGCTGGGGAATTCAGGGGACTGGGAAAATGCTGTCCTATCCATTGGTGTTTGAAGTATGTCAGGTGGGGGAGGAGGAAATTCTTCCATCTTCCCTGAAGGAGGGCCATTAACTTGTGCCAGGGATGTTGAAGTAACACTGTGATTACTATAACTTGAGGTTGAGGTTTCCTTCCTCTGGCTGGTTGAAGTGTAAGAAGAAGAGGTACCCATAGCTGATGATGGCTTTAAGGATTCTTCACTGTCATTTTCAATCTTTAAAGGAGAGAAAAATCAAGGCTTATAATGATGACTGTAGTACAGAGATTTCCTGGGCCCTACCTTTCACCTGTCCATAAACAGGATTCCGCTGTGATGCCTTCCTTAGGAAACAGGTATGAACTGTGCTTAAACCTACTTGGGAGAGTACTCAATATGGGTTAGTAATATTCTATTTTTCATAATAATGTTCTTCAATTAAGGTATCATTGCAGCATTTGAGCATTTACACATACCTACATATTATCTATATACACAGGGTCTCTTTTATAGCCTTGGCAAGCCTGGAATTTACAGAGATCTACCTGCCTCTGCCTCTCAAATTCTGGGATTAAAGGAATATGACACTATGCCTGGTTTACATACGCTTAATTTGCTCCTCTTCACTTGATGTTTAGAGTAATCTATGGAGTCAGAAAAGGTCTTGAGGTACTTTGTAAGGTTTTTTTTTGTTTTGTTTTCTTTATCGTTTAAAACAAAACATGTAACTATCTGACAATTAAAATTGACTTAGTTACCTTATTTGGTATTAGTTATAGACTTTAAAATCTATATGACTTTCTTCATTCATATTTTTCAGTAGGTGGGACTTCTTACTTTACCTCATAGATCAATATCCTCCTTTTGAAATAGAATAAATGCTAGTTCAGATTATTTTGTTATGAAAACACCACAAAACTTCAAGTATACTTAAGCATTTTTAACCCTTAATGTGCTCCTGTATTGAGAGTATATCATACCTTTATGCACCTGGATGGATTTGTGGTTTCTCTGTCAGAGTAGAGAAACTTTTCCTGGGCAGACTTCTCAAATTGCTCTTTCAAAATCTTTGTGGAAACCTTAGGCATCTCTTCATCCTCAGGTGTATCAATGACTACAAAAAGACATAGATACCAGGGGTACTTTACAATGAGTAAAATGGTATTTGAGATGAAAACACCATGCTGCATTAAACACCTTATGCTGTAAATTAGTGAACAAGACTCAAAGGACAAATCTATGCACATGGCATTATTTCATCTAATGATTTCAAAGTGAAGCAAGAAGTATTAAGGAAAAAACACAGAACAGAAATTTTAGATGTGAGGCAGGAGAGATGGTGCAGTAGTTAGAAGATCTTGCTGCTCTTGCAGGGGACCAAAGTTTGGTTAGCAGCACCATGTCGGGCAGGAACTTTAACTGTAGTATATCTAATGCCTTCCTCTGGCCTCTGGTTGTTTTGCTCTGTTTCTCTCTGATTCTCTCTGTTTCTCTCTGTTTCTCTCTCTCTCTCTCTCTCTCTCTCTCTCTCTCTCTCTCTCTCTCTCACACACACACACACACACACACACACACACACTCACACCATAATACACATAAATAAAAATAAACTTTAAAATTATTTGGAGTGGTTATCTCCGGATAGGGATATTTTCAGAACTTCTACAACTGTGTTTTATATTCTACATGCAAAAAAAGTAATGCATTTTAAAGAATAAAAGATAGTGTCAAGGAGGCCATTTTTGTTGTTGGTTTGTTTGTATATTTTGAGAAAAATTCTTGCTCTGTGCTCTGTGGGTGCAATCTTTTCTCTCATCTCATCAGAGAAGCAAGCCATTCCCTCCCTGTTCGAGTGGACAGCTGCATGTCATCGTCTGCAAGCATCTACCAGTTTCCACATAACCTAACCTCCTATTTGAGGGTTGAGAATTGACCTATTATTTCCTTAATTTTATTGTCAGGGTGCTTCATAAGCAATAATTTTTATTCTAGGTTCCAAGGTAAAAAAAAATTCAGTAGTGATTAGCTTATTACCTTTCTGGAGTTTAGAATGAATTTATTGTAAGTCTGATGGGCAATGAGCTATTTTAAAAATATGTTACATGAACTAACACAGACAAAATCTAATTATATGCAGAAATGCAATCTTGCCCCCTTTGGGAGCATGACTCACAGCTACTAAAGTTCCTTGGTGGAGGACTGGGTTCTGAAAGTCCTCCAAACCCACATACACAGAAAAGGCAAAGATCAAGTGTGCTCAGTTGTGCCAGACGGTTACCTGTTTCTTGAACATACTGACGGAGCTGTGAAGCTTGGTTTACTTCCTCAGTGTGCTTTTTAAGACGTGACATCTGTTTTGAAAGACAATTTTAAAAAGAGTAATTGTTTTTAAGAAGTCAGTGATTTGAGTATTGAAAATAATCTTTATTTTACAGGATTTTTCTTCTGAGAATTTGGTACATGTTGAGAAAGGCCAGCTACTCTATCTATTGTTTGTTTTAATGTGTATAACTTGAGTAGTTATAATAGAACATATGCGAACAACACCTAACTGCAGGCCTATTTTTAGGCGGCTTGTTTCATTTTTCAAAATAGTTCTAACGAAAAGTAGGGTTAGCCACACTGCTGTATGTTTATCCCGAGTGCATACAGTAAAAGCATATGTTTACAGCAAAGTCAAAAAATTCTACACAGTCCTGGAGACCATTTGAAATTCTTTTGTGTGTTACTAAGCAATTACCATTTCTGTTTTGAAGACATCGGTTCCATGTGCTTTATAGACTTCTTGTTCATTCTTTCTCATCACTTGACTGCTGTGGATTGCTTCCTGAAAATGACAGAAAAACAGACTGACCATTTCTTTTTAAAGTTTCGAAAAATGAATTATTTTATTAATGCAATTTCAGTGACAGATAACTCTGAAAGAGGAGGAAAGGGGAGAAGGAGGAGGAGGATCAGTAAGAGCAGGCGCAGAAGCAGCATGGGCTTCCTCTTCGTGTTTGACTGTCAAAACAAAATGTTGTAAATATAGCTATTTAAAATGACACAGTCTAGTTTAATACTTAAGAAATTCTGAATAGGATTCACTGGGTATTGGAACAAGGTAACAAGTTCTTTCTCAGGCCCTATGGGAGATCCCACTCCTTTGTCTTTAGAAGCAGCCACCCTCCTTTGCTCATGCCTTCCTCTTTCATTCAGCTACAGTTCTCTCTCACCGCCCCCTGTCTGATGTAATCTTCAGCTTCTAAGGACTTCTGTGACTACATTGGACTCACCCAAATGGACATAGATTTTTCTTATCATAAAACTATGTGACTGGCAGCTTTATTTAATTTTATGGGTGGACTGGGAATAGGGGTAGGGAGATATGGGGACAGGGAAGAGTGTGGGTAGGAGGAGAGGAGATTAGGTTAAGGAGGGAATGCAGGAAGATCAATTAAAATTGAGGGACATTTTAGAAGTATGGAAACCTAGTTCAATAGAAGCCTCATAAAATACATGAAGGCAACCCTAATGAAGTTTCCAAATAATGGAGGAGACAGAGTTCCAGCTGGCCATCCTTGTCACCCAATGCAGCTTCCAGTACTGGGACTTAGTCTTTCCGGTGAGTTGTTGAGTAAAGAGCATCCCATGGAAATTCCCTACCACACTGGGTTGCTACCAAGACAATAGGATGATCTCCACAAACCAAGAGCAATAATCTATTGACAAACACCAACACAACTCACTGAACATGGAGAAAGTGAGCAGAGAACCTTCACTCTTAGGTTTAGTGTCTTTGATACAGAAGGGTACTCTGCAGGTTACCAAAAGAGAAACAGAAATATCAAACCAGGTACCAAGCCTTTGATCTGCAATGCTATCCTTTCTGTAAAATATGCTAGGGCAATGGTGCCACAAAGCTGGTGGGCGTAACCAACCAACGTCTGGTTTGACCTAAGGCCTGTTCCACAAGATGGAACCCATATCAGGCAATGTGTGTATGATCTAGAACCAGAAACTAAATAGCTCAGAGATCTAGGGCAAAACCAAATACTACTGGTAT
>JAQHUG010000090.1:2430636-2468011 GCA_028555095.1 Dicrostonyx torquatus | reverse complement strand
TTGGGTGACTGTCCAGGCAGCGAGATGTCTCTGTCCCTTGTAGAGTTTGGAAGTTGCTTATTTCTTGTTTATTTAGGTAATATTATATCCTTCTGGAGTCTTTGATTGAATTGAAGAATAGATAGTTATAGTTTTCCTTTGTTATGATAAAAGATAAAATAGATATATATTATAACTGTAATTCTTATTTGATAACTGTTTTGTTATATGTAACTTTACTATGTTAAAATGAAAGCCTTTCTTTTTTGTTTAAACAGAAAATAGGGAAATGGTATAGGAGGGTTCTTCTGTATTTTGTATTGCTTTTATTGGTTAAATAAAGAGACTACCTTGGCTTTTTGAGAGGGCAGCCCTTAAGTGGGCAGAGTAGACAGAACAGAAGGCTGGGAGGAAAGGAAGTGTGGCAGATGCCATGTTGCTCCAGCACGAGATGGACACTGATTAGAATCATGCTGGTAAGCCACAACCACATGGTGATACACAGATTATTAGATATGGGTTAAAGCAAGATGTGAGAGTTAACCAAGAAAAGGCTAGAGATAATGGGCTGGGCAGTAATTTAATTAATACAATTTTTGTGTGGTTATTTCTGGCATAAGCTAGCTGGCAGCTGGGAGCTGGGCTGTGGTGGGACACAGCCCACTCCTCTCAGGTACTGGGAATACAGCTCGCACTTACTACTACAGTTTTAATATTTTAACTTATTCTATCCCATTCTGACCTTAACATCACTTATGTCAATCATTTGCAGGCATAATAATTGTTCTAGAAAGCATATCTATTTATCTTAAGGTCCTGTTAAAATTTCAGATGTCCTTGATGGCTTGAGATAAGTTGACAAATGTTTAACATATCATTTTCATTAATAATTTCCTTTTTGTTTATGCCTCCAGCATCATGCCTATGCCGTTCTTTGCCATATTTACACATGCTCAGTTCTCTGTTGCATGAGTTGTCCCTTAGCTTAAACTCACTCTGAGTTTCAGCTGGCATATCTTGTGCCCTCAGGTGCCGTTGATCTATTATTGCTTAAGTTTGTGCAAGTTCAGAAACAAAGGAAAAATCAAGCATCACGAGCACCTCTTTCATCTACTGGAGAAATGGTGGGTTTAAGGGGTTTCTTTAAGAGAGATGGGCAAATTGTACATGTTGTAGGATTCCAAACCAACATCATCCCTTAGACATAAAGATAATCTCTAAAGACATGGTCAGAGGGTGGCCATGTGACCACCTAGTCAGTGGCCTCTTGTTTCTTTTTCTTGAATTGCTCACAGTAAAAAAGTGGAAATCTACAGACAGATTTCTACCCTTTTTCCTTTCATAAAAGTCATTGTTGCATGACTTTGATCTTGTCTATAAACAATATTAAAAATTTTGCCAGGTGGTGGTGGCACATGCCTTTATTCCCAGCACTTGTAAGACAGAGGTGGGCGGATATCTGTGAGTCTGAGACCAGCCTGGTCTACAAGAGCTAGTTCCAGGACAGACACCAAAGCTACAGAGAAACCCTGTTTCAAAAAAACCTTTGAAATATTTTGGTTTTATCACTCATACCTACCACTTTTAAGTGGTTCCAACTGATGGTATAAATACAAAGGAATTTATTAAAGAGATGATAGGAGTGTGGCGTGCATCTGAAGAATCTCTAGAAAAACAGGAATAAGTCTGTATACGTTAACAATGTAGAGGACAGTTGCCATACCTTGTGGTAATGGATCCTGCATCTTACATCATTAACTTTCTATGCCATTCCATAACTGGAGGACTGATCAATGCAGCAGAATTCACAGATACAGATCCAGGGATTCAGAAAGTCTAGCGAATGTGTGATATTTGCAGTGTCTCCTAATACCGGCAGATTCTGCTTCGTTGAGAAGTGAAATTGAAGGAACTTTGAGTATTTAAATATGTGATCATTCATTTCTCTTGCTAAAAAATATTAATCATGATTTCTGAAGTGTTCTTAACCAATTTGGAAAGTAGTGAAAACCAAAATAGAACTCATGACTTTCACTTTTGACATCAGACAATACAGTAGAAAGAACTATTCAGGTCTTTGGGGGAGTTGATTTCAGGGAGGCTTATTTATTTTAAATAAATTTTACATAATTTTATAAGAACTATATGCAGACTTTGACAGCACAACTTGCCTGATAAAAATGTCATTAAGAGTTCCTCCTACACAAATGTACCTGACTATATTCTTCTTCTGAGTCTGCAAGGCCATCAGTCTTTTCACTGGGTCAAATGACATTTTTAATCTTTGTATAAAATCCAAACAAGAGAGATGAAGGAGAAAATAAATTTGGCGGTCACATAAGTACCCTAGTTTGTCTGTGCAAACAAAGCATAGCATTGTAAATACTAATTATAATTAAAGATGAATTAGGTTGATCACTTGGGTTTTCTTTCAAATAAAGGACATTGCAAATGTGATTGTCCATAATTGCCCAGGTGGGTGTATCTACTGGTGAACTCCAAGGAGAAAAGAAAAAGCTGAGAGTGACAAACAGAATTGCTGGATTGTGCCTGGAGTTCACCATCAGTTGAAGTGAGAAATGAGGTTAAAAAGTCATAACTAATTGCAACGTCACATAGAATGCTTGTTACTAAGCTTTTGAGGCAGAGATTGTAGAAGTGCCAAAAGAGATAGGTCTACGTAAAACATACTGGAACATAACATTCAATACAGAAGGCCCAATATGCAGTATAATATCCAATTTCACAAAAATCCTAAATTGAAACATATTGATTACAAATAATTGTAACAAATTAATGGAGTTTAAAAAGAAATGAAATATGTAATAAAAAAGAAACTACGAAAGAAGCTGGGTGTTGAGAAATACCTGATGTCTAAGGCAAGAAAATCATGTGCTCGAGGCCAGAATTAGCTATACAGTGTGACACTAATCTAAAAATCTTATTAGGAAACCAAGCTGAAAAATCTGAAAACAAGCTATGAATACAGCACACTAAGCAGCAGCCCACTAAACTAATATTTTAATACTTAAATACAATAAATGAAGCAGCCAATTTGAATTTGCAATCTTCTTAAAATACAGAGTTGTTGTTACAATTTCTCATTATAGCTATCCCTTGGAATAATGAGAAAAAAGCAAAAAAGACTATAGAGGGGAAAAAACTTTAGTTGATAATAAATAAGAAAATTAAGACTTAGATGGTTCATATAGTTTTTAAATAATGACATACAATTCTTATGATAAAAGACTCATAAACAGAATGTCAAACTGTAAGAATGCCTCAGTGAGACCTGCATTATTTCCTCTGAATGCTTTGAAATGTTACAATTTCATATTGCAATTCATATGCCGAAGAAGGGGAATTTGTTTTAATAAGCACAGCAGGATGCACTCAGATCTCTACAGGACACTGATATTACCCCAGGGCAAGACATGCCAAGTGGACTTAACTTCTTACATTTGTATCGATTGAGTGGCTGGTGTATTTTATAGCCTCTTTTGTCAATGGGAAGGAACATGAAGAGGGCTCCATTTACTCACTGTTACCAATGAGAGGGACAACTTGTTCTTGACTGTAGGTAGATTGCTCAGGAGAGAAAGATAAAAGAAAATCCAAGAAAAGTCCATTGGAAGATACAATCAGACTTTCTGTTCTGAAATGCTGAGATTTATGAAGAAACGAGAGAAATGAAGAATTTTCGGAACATAGTTCTGCAACAGCATTGTTCTAAGGACAGAACTACCGAGAGCCTCTTCCTTTGCTCAGGCCTTGTGTTCTCCCAGCTCGTTTCTAGCATGAGAATGTCTTTGTAATTATGCAAATTAATGACTAAATGAACGTCCAAAGAAAAGACAAGCTTGACTCAATTCAATCTTTTTCAAAGACCCACGAGGAAGGGTTTATTTTGAGAGCTATAGACGAAAAAGTTTATCAGAAGCAGCTAATAATATCCTCTGAACTCAAGTACTTACAACCCACCTTTTTTTAATATAAAATTCATCATGTGAAAAAAAGCACATTTTGTAGATTTCAGTAAGTTCTACAAACAATGATTCTGTAAAATGAATGTTTTCTTTTGTTGATATGTTTTCCTTACTTCTCACCACATAGGCAAATGCAAGAACTGAAAATAGGGTAGCTTGCTATTCCATTTTAAAAAAATGAAAACACAGCAATTTAGCTAGCATATTAGGAAACATAATTTATATACTTGAGAACTATCTTCAGTACAGTTAGATAAAACATTAACCCAAATTTTGAAGCTAGTCTGAGTTTTCTGATAGAGGAAACAGTGTAGAACTATTTTAACTTTTTCTAAATGTCCATTAGTTCTCATAAGATACATAAAATTCCATTAAGTATTTCATATAATTATCACCTGGAAACACTTTTGAAATCATCTAGTGAAGTGTGGAGAGGCCATTCTGTTATGATCTTTTGTCTTTAGGCACTGTGAAAATGTCTGTCTCCCTATTTTCTTGGTAAAAGGATTTTGACTCATTTAACTTTAAAAGATCAAAAGAAATAAATGTAAGAATGCCTGACTTCTGTAAATGAAACTGAAACCGTGCACAAACCCATCTGCAGGAACAGCAGACCTGCAATAACGTTACGAAGTAGCTGCTCTGTAGACCCGCAATAACGTTACGAAGTAGCGGCTCTGTAGCACTAAGACTCCAATAATTGGGGCCAACATTTGCTTCCACCAAGTCTATTTGAAACAATGAATAAAATAATTTTCAGAAAGAAAAACAAGCGTTTCAAGATTTTATTTTATTTTTTTTTGCAGCAGAGTTTTCCTCAAGCCCATTTGTCCTGTCCACTGTACCCTCCATATATTAACATTTCTAAACCCCCTTGAAGTCACCAAGATCCGTTCCTTTATCTCTCTTCCCCCTTTCCAAACAGTAGAAGAACTGACACTGAGTGGGTGTTCATACAGATGGCACTATTTTGCCAGAAAGATGGAGCTTCCATAAAAGACTCAGGCCAATGTTCTGCACAGCGCAGGGGAGATGAGAGTCCCTTTATAATGAGGTACTAGAACGTGCTGCCGTCTTCCCAGGAGGAGGGAGGAGACAGCCTCTCTATGCTTCAGGAGGATTACTCATATACCAACAGGTTCCACCTCACAAAGCTGAAAAGCGCATTACGAGGGGACCGTGCCCAAGACTCTACTGTCATGCCTCAGCAGGCTGGCAGCAATTACCATCGGCTACCCTTGAGGATAGCTGAGGTTGCAAGTTATCACGTGTGTCTACAGAGCAATGTGACTGATAAGAGTAGACCATGGAAGTCTGTTTTATTCTATTTTATGAGCTCACCTTGAGTCCCAAGGAAAGGTTACATATTGATTTAGCCATGTGAAGATCTAAAAGTCTACAGACACCTTTACATACTTAGTTAATAAAACTTTACACTTATAATTAAAGTGCTGTGTTATTCACAAAATATTATTACTGATATAAAAATATCGAAGGTTCATATCCAAGGGACATTAAGTGGACAGGCTATATAACATGGTGAATGTATTTTTTTTACTACAGATGGAAATAATAAATTCATTAAATCCTAGTTTTAATCAATTAGTAGAACACCAGTTTAATGAACTAATGAATTTATTCATTCCTTTGGATTTTTGTTGCACTAGTTTAGTTTAATACTTTAACATACCCTTATATTATATCATACTAGTTAATGTAGTTTAAAATTCTAATGCATCATCTATAATTACAAATATACTATTTTCAATATAGTTTGTTACTAAGAAAAAATATTAATTGGGTTTTGGGCTTCTTGCAAATTTGCTGTTTGACTGTCTAATTAATGTTTTTACATTTAACTGTAGCTTCTTTAAAGCCTTGCTTTTTTCACCGGTTCACCTCTTGTTCTGTTCCTTGACTATAGCCAGCATCTCAAGAGAAAGGCCAAGAGGAACAGGAAGGCACAGTTATCAGGAGAGGCCAGAGTGGTAGGCAGGAAGTAAGCCTCAGGTAACAGAAAAACAGAGAGGGAGATAAGGAGAGAAAGAGAAAGGAAAAGAGGGGCAGAGGGAGGAGGAGAAAGACAAAGAGGGAGGAGAGAGAAAGAAGGGTTGGTTTTGAAATAATGAATTTTGACTCAGATATGTACCATGTTTGTTGTTATAGGCTTGAATGACTCTAAGAAAGTCAGAAACGCTGCACAGGCCGGGAGCCCAAGAGTTTGGGAAGTGTGTGGGGGACATACATAGCGATTTCAAGGCCAGCCTGGAATGTGTGAGACTTTGTTGTTCACAAACAAATAACCAGATGCATAGACAAAGAAAACTTTGGAGAGCTATGTACATCCCAAGCCTTCATCTAACAACTAACTAACTAAACAGAATCAGAACCAGCTGAGAGTGTCCAGGGTATTCCATCATATAGGTCTACATAGAGATGGGTTTTGACTTTGTCTTCCATCTTGAGCAATAGGAATCTGAATCTGACTGCCTTTTGATTTGTGATTTGCTCCACATCGCTAGCAGAGGAAGTACAAGAGTCAGTGAAGATGCTCCACAACTTGAGCAAAGTAGCTTCTCTTAGAATATGATTTCATGGGATTTAATTTGTATTAGAAACACTGCAGGATCCTGCCATGCCCTATAGAGATACAAGAAGTTGGGAACGAGAGAGAAGTGGGCAGAGAGACTGGGGACGGCAACCACCTGCGGCATGGTACAGCCAGAGAACCGTGGATATAGATGTTTAGGAGACTGGCCAAAAGTTCTTACAGCAAGAATAGAGGAAAAAAAATGGTCAGTCATGAAGCATGCACCTACAGATGGGGCTGAAGTTGGCACTTTGACTTTCTAAATGAAGAGAGCAGTGAAGAACTGTGGAGAACAGCAGTGATTGACTAAGGGAGAGTCACCAACTGGGATGTCCACATAATCATCAGCCAACTGAAGTCTGCACAGAGCAGCTCTTGCAGATCAGGCCCCATGCGTGTTACAGACGTGAACTGATGAGGCCACAGAGCACCACCATCTGGTAAGCACCTGGTCTTCTGCTTCTGCTTCTGAGTCAGTGCTAAGTTAATCTTTTGTCACTTCAGCCAGAGACACAAAGGGAGAACTATAGAAGGTAAACGGGCCACAGGGCTGGATTTGGGAAAAAGCAACAACAAACAGAGGACGATTCATCATTAGTTTTGACGTTTAACCAAGGGAGTCTGTTACAGGCAACCAGTATATGGTCCCTATTTATGTGGCAGTATCTCTGTTGGTTGTTCCAACTGCACAAACTGTATTATACCACAGGTTACTTCCCCCAACAAGTAAAATGTGCTAAGAAGTCATAACACACAGGACAGTAATTTCAGTATGCATAGAAATGGCAAACCAACCCCTTCCATCCATCTCCTCTTTTCTTCATTTCTTCAAGTAGTATAGCTTTTCCTTTTTCTGCCTGGTTCAATTCATACACTAACAAAATCATCTTTTTCTCATACATCTTGCCACAATACCGTGAACAAAGACGTCTCCAAAAGCCAATGCTAGCCTTTTCAATTGCTTCTACTTAAAAACCAAAGTCCATTCATTGTGACATGCCATGCCTGCACAAAAGGGCTTTATTCTTGCTCCTCTCCTCTGTGTCCTGAGGGCTTTGACACATCATCTTTTCTATTTCTTAGATGAGGCTAAGCACTTTTCCTTCAGAGGAAGAGCTGCTTACTATTCTAAATTTTAAAATGTGCACGCAGCAGTGTTTCTGACGATTGCAGAACAACACACGCCCAAAACACACAGGTATGCTCATTTTAAGATAATTTCTAATTATTTCTGGAGCTCCTAAGAACCCGGTGTTACCTGGAGCTAAACAAAGAACTGACAAGAATGTTAAGTTGTAAAGGAATCTTCAAGTCCTTCCACATACATAAAGATTTTAAAAACATCCTTGCTAAGTGAAGAATTATTATCCTCAGTAAAATGCCTGACATATATGAACTGGTCAGGTAATCCTGGTCTCCCTGTACACCCTCCCCATCCTTTCTCTGTCTCTCTCTATTCCTTTCTCTCCTCCTCTTGTCTGCCTGTTAAGATGTGGCAAGAAAAACCTTACTGGGTTCCATAACCTTGATGCTAGATACCAGCACCCCAAAATATGAGCCTCTATTTTTTTGGATGATTATAAATGAACTAGTTTGTGGTATTATGTTTAGCAGCACAATATAGAATAGAATAGGTGGCTGACTCAGGGATTATAATCCAAGTTGTCTGATTTGGGAGCCAGGGGCCTAACGGTTACTCCAGACTGTTTTATTTTGAGTGTTATTATTTTCCATTAGTTAAGATAGTGTATAAAGTTAAAATACAATAAAAGACATTATTGTTTATAACCTTTTGCTTCAATGGTGACCTGGGCCAGGGTGGAGATGGTACTTTTAATATATGACCTTGAGAAATAATGTATGTGGCATAACTTAAAGGTAATTTTAAAGTATGAGTAACTCTGCAATGTGCACATCCAACTGATAAAAATATATTTAGTTTGCTTGAAAATTATGGCGGGTCACCTTTATAGAATTGAAAACAGTCAGATGTCATTTCTCATCTGTCACAAGCTGTCAGAAATGTTTTCTTTAGGCCTAAAATTGTCCAGGGATTGCTCCAAAGCCATGTAGTCTTTCAGGTTATAATGTTTACATTTGCATTTTGCAGCAGCAGATGTATGTGGAAAGTACATGCCTTCTTCCAGCACGTCTGAGATGGCAGTAGGGAGAAGGGCAGAGATACTGCTAGCTCTTGCTGAGATCCAGTGCAGCAGTTACAAATACAGGCCATTTCCTGGGTGCTCCACAGCACTGAGCACATCCAAAGTGTGTGAGTCCCAACTTGTCCCTTCCCACTGAAGCCACAGAATGAAGCAAGAAACAGAGAGAAACCAAACAACTCCTAAAAGGAAGAGGCTTCTGGGCTGCCACAATTAGAGATCTCCTCGGAGGTGCACAAAGATGGCGGAAAGAGAAGGATGAGAAAATCCACTTTAGAAAATTGAAGGAGAACTCAGAGCTTGAGAAGGGGGCCCAGAGTGCTAGACTGGTAGCTAGACTATGGGATCTGCGACTTCTTTTGGAGGGCTGGGCACACTCTGGAACTAGGCTGCAGTGACATTAAATAACTCTGCAAGTGTATAAAGTGGTCCCTGAGCTGTACCCGTAGAGTGAGCAGATATTGCAGCATGGAAATGATATGGTAGTGAGTTTCTAAATGAAAACAATTAAAAGAGAATGGAAACCTCAAGAACACTTAGACAGAAGCTATAGAGCGACTGGTGCACAGGCATGAACATGGGGAGATAAAGGGGAGTTTCTTTCCTATTACATGCTTATTCCAGCCACCACTCCACAGTGAATTCTGAGGTCCTCATTTGAGGTTGAGAGAGCTGAATTTCTAAGATGTTCCTCCCAGAGGCTGTTGTAGTAAATGAAGAAAAAAAAAGTCCTTTAGGACTGCAGAGATGGCTCAGCAGTTAAGTGCACTGGCTGCTTCAAAGGACCTGAACAGTTCCCAGAACTTACATGGCACCTGCAACCATCTGTAACTCCAGTTACAGGGTATCTGATGTCCTTTTTTGACCCTGTAGCACCCTGTAGGTGCTAAGCACACACAATAAGCAAGCAAACATTCACACACACACACACACACACACACACACATAAACACACATGCAATCAAAACACTCAAAGACATCAAATAAATCTAAAACATTAAAATTAAAAGTATCCCTTTAAGTGATATTTGCCTTTTATCATGAAGGATCAACTACCTTTTCTAGTGATTCTCTGATCACTAGCTGAAGACTCACTCCTAAAGTGAAAAAAATTAAGTTTGATAGTATAAATCTGACATAAATAAGAAACAGGAAGTATTCTGAGTGCTCAATATCCCCAGACACAGACAGATGTCAATCACTCTTGCTGGAGTCAGAAATGGTTTATTGAAAGGCAAAGTCTGTATGAGTGCTTTTAAAAACTAGTACTAATCAGTGGGACAACCCAATCAAGATTATCTATCTATCATCTATCTATCTATCTATCTATCTATCTATCTATCTATCTATCTATCTATCTATCTATCTATCTGTCTCACAGTCTCATCATGCAGCCCAGTCTGACAACTTGCCAAGTAGACTTGGCTGGCCTCAAACTTAGGATCTTCCTTTTATAGTTTTCTGAGTTTTGGGATTGCAGGAATGCTCTACCATCCAGTTCCAACTCTGTTCTTTTAAAAAGCTGAATTTGTCCCACCACTAATCCCTCTTCTCCCCAGGGCAAAGGCTGACTCTTTTCTCTAATAATTTTCCTGTTCCTGCTTCCCTGGGCAGCAGTGGTGCTGCTGATGAACAGAACCATATAGCACGACTAGTCCCATGTATGAGATGAGGCAACATCTTATTTAATCACCTTGGCAACAATGAATGTTCCTATGTCTTGGTTCCCCTCTTTTAGTTGAAGGTAACACACAGACCCATGTGTTTGAACGCTCCATTCTTAGCAGGTGACACTGTTTCGGGAGAGCTTGAAATCTCTGGTCTGTTGCCTGTGATATGTAGCTAGCAGACAAAGGCTGCCGAGGGTCTTAGAGGGCAGCTTATTGCTCATATTTAATTCTGGTTCCAGTTCTGACCTGTCTGCTTCCTGATCTTCCACAATGTGAGGAGCAACAATCTACTTGCCTTCTCTGCCTTAAGAGACTGAATCCCCTCATACTGTGAGTCAAAATAAGACCCACTGTGTGGGCTTTCTGTCTGGTGTTCCGGCACAGGGAAACGAACTAAGCGTTTTTTTTCCATCAAGTATAAGAGAATATAAGGGACTTCTCATTTCACGGGTAGCTCCGTTTTCAAGCCCGCTTTCCTCCAATTGCTGATCTCCAAGACACACTGTTACCAAATAGTCAATTACCTTGAAAACACTGACTTCAATACATTAGAAAAGAAAGGGGCAGATTGGACTTAATTATTACAACTAATGAAAACATACTAACAGTGACATTAAATATTGTCAGAAACCCAACACAAATGTTCTTTCTTTTCACCATAATTAAATTGGTTCTCAAATTAATATTAGTTACTGCATGTCATTAAATTAAATATATTTGGCCAAAGGAGGACTGAGAAGGAAGATAGATCTCAAGTACTATCAATAAGCCAGAGGATTGCAAGTGTTATTTGAGCTGACGATATCTTATGTAAGGACAGAATTAAGTGCCTGTCTCTTGGCATGCATGTTGTCCTTCGTCCCTAATGAGGAAAGTACACATTTTAAGGATGCATTTAGATTGTTTCAAAAGTCTAAGTCGACAGTTTTCCCTTTCCCCTCTAGAATCAAATTTGACATTTATCTCAGATTTCTAATCAAGATTTAAATTACAGTCTTTTCATTTTTTTAAAGGTAAAGGTGGCTTATTTCATTTTCTCACAGGATTCTATATTCAAGAGGCATTTGATGAATGCTGTTGACTAGTTTAATTTTACCTGTGATTGCTATATAATATAAAGTACATTTTCACAACTTAGATGTATTTATCCTCAGGGAATTGTCAGATATTATTTCCCATCTCAAGATAGATAGAGAAACTGAAGCTTGACCAGACCACGGCAGCTCTGGGTCCAGATATTCGCTGTGTTGTTTTGCTACTGTCATGTACTTCCCTGTTTCACAGTCACGAAGCATGTCTGTATGAAACTCACAAGAAACCCGCAGTGCTCTTGTGTCTCCTTTAGTTTGGCTTTCACGGGATGTGCTTTTCACTGATAGACTTGGGTGAGAACTTCTACTTGGTAAATAAGATGAAATTACTCAAGTCAATCACAGCAATTCGTTCCTTTGTTCCGTGATGAATGCATGTCCTCCATTCAGAGTCAGGATGCTGAAGGCTGCTGTTTATTTATTGACTCTATGTGTGTATGTGTGTTTGTAAGTCTGTTTACACGTGTGACCCAACAGCATCTGTGGAAGCCAACAGAGGGTGATGGATCTCTAGGAGCTGGAAAGTAGGTGACTGTGAGTCACGGTGTGAACATAAGAGCAGCATTTTCTCGTTGTCACTGAGTTACCTTACCACAAGCCCTAGGCATTGCTTCAATCCTTATGAATATTAGCTTATTTTTTTGTAGATAAACCCAGGAACTGGGTTCAATTATAATCTTAAGTCACAGAGAAGTTAAGGACCTTGCTATGTCCTTAACACAGATAACTAAAGGTGTAGACACTTGAACTCCTGCTCTGACTCTAGTATCTGTGCCCCTGACTACTACAAAGAGGTCTTGCTTTGCCAGTCTTCCAGCTCCTAATATATCATCTCTTGTGTAAACTTTTCTCCAAATTTAATGATTAGAGAATTGTACAAGTCAACTCTCATAAACCAAAGAAACCTAAATCCACTACTCATTCGTGAATGAGATTTGGGTGGACCATGGGTTTATTTTATGCTTCCAGATGTGAGTACAACTTCGCAATCAGGTAGATAATGAATATCATATTCATAATAAGATGAAATGAAAACATAGAGTTATTTGCTCAAAAGCTATTGCAAATTTCAGAGTGAAGAGTCCAGAGTGCTACACTAAGCACAGGCCCTTCTAAGCATGGTGGGAAGGTCTTAGACAACTGCAAAAATGTGTGTACCCAAGAAGGAGGCTTGAGGCCTGTACCATTCCACAGGTGAGTCTCAGAGCTCGAATTGAACTCTGATTTGCGAATCCCAAAACTCATTTTCTGAGAACCTGTAACAGTTTTCCTAATAGAAATGTGTCTACACACATATTCTTGCTTCTGTGAGGAATTGGTTACTGAAGTTATTAATGTAGTTATATTTTATATTTTTGACAAATTTCAGTCAAACTCCCCAAGAAGGCTTGACTCATTCGTTTTCTTCTGCTCCAACAGCTATATATGAGATGACAGATAGGCCGTGTCTTGCTTTCTTGCTCACATGATTTGCCCCTAGGCATCATTAGGATTACTGCAGTAGGTGTATTTAGCTAACTGTATTACACCTTTCCACTCTCCAGACAAAGCAAGAACAAGATAACTATTGTTCAGGCATTAAACTTTTAATCATTCCACCTGATTCCTTAACTACTTCCTTGCCACACACAACTCCTGACTGTTTCATATTTATAAAATTTACTTAGCTCTGCATTTCCTCTGGGTTTTTTAAAACTAAAACACACCCACGTTATTTGATATCGCAAAATTTCACATCCCAGTTACTTCCTTTCTCGTGGAAAACACAGGCTCAAAGTACAGTTGTTTACACAGAGGTTGTGAATTTTCTGCATGCCGAGCTGTCTGATGGGTTTCCACATTTAAAAACCATTATATCTCATGAATATATTTGATGATATATGATTCTGAAGTAGTGAAATAGGGAAAGTTTTATAAAACAAAAGTCATATTATGTGATTTTATGCAACATCTGGGTTCTACTGCTTGATGGTTGATGATTTTTTAAAAAGAAAACAAAATAAAACTCCCCAAAACAAACACTGAATAATGCTTCCCATTTCAACTACGTGAACGACCAACAGATAGCTTATCATGAATCACAACCTAGAAGCAGAATCTCAGTGCAAACAGTGCTCTCAGCATCTCTGTTTACTTGTTGACTAAATTACACCATTGAACTTTCACTTATGTTTGAAACATGAAACACTGAAAGAGAATATTGCAGCATGGCTCACTCAGCTGAGTAAAGCAACACATCAACATGCTTAGATGATTTTCTAAATGATCATTTTAAAATGAGAAATGAAGATAACTCTACCACCAGAGAAGGAGTGTTTCTACATTGTTGAGAGCGAATTCACCTCTAAATGATTTACCCATCTCGCACCGTGGCAGTACCTGCTCAGATCGGCTCTGCTGATGGTATTGATACTCAGACAAGGCATTACTGGTTGAAGTCATTTCATCCTTTTCAAACTGTTTCTTCATCTTGGCTAAGCCACCTGGCACCGTGCATGCTTCAGCTTCTTCCATGACCTACAGTGATTGAAGAGGACAGTCAGTGTGTCATCTGCGTAGACTGTATGCTCAGGCTATTTTTGCATTACAGATGACAACTATTGATGGGTGGAACACAAAAGAGATATTAACGTAAACTGATGGTTACAGCCTTCCTCTGAAACTAAACTGCTCCGTTGCTTTGCCATTTACCAGTTTTACACAATTCATCTTCAAAACACTGAGTAATATTACCCTGTTTCAGATAAATTTTTATGTTTATATTAGGTTGAATACTGTGTTCCTCTAACAATGTACTAGATGACTTGTGGGTATGAGAATAATTAAATTAACTGTAACTCAAAGTAAAGCTGTCATTAAAATCTCAAACATCTGTACAGGCAACAGACACATTATCAGGAATGATTATTCAAATTTTTTTAATAACACTAAGTTTTATTTCAATTATCTTAGATGAACAAAATAAAGTGCCTTATGTAAATGACTTGAAACTATCAGTAAAAACTGAAGCTTCCAGAGGTACAGTGTTAGGTGAGTTTTGCATACATTATATTTCCCTCAGTTCATTCCTGTTATGAGCTATGACCACCAATTATCTACATTTTAATCTAAAGAACCTAAGATTTAGAAATGTGAAACAGCTTATGTTCTTTAATGCAGGACATTAAGGCATTAAATTCGATCACACCTGTCTGCCTCAATCATAGCCTCAATGAATAGAGAAAAAACCACCCACTCTTCACTAGAACTGGCACATCTCAATTTGGCTTTGAGTGCTGGCCTGTCGGAACCAAGTAGCATGAATAGGAGGTTTGAGTAGGACATATTTTTAGATGAGAAAACTGATCTCTGTACATAGCCAGGGAAACAACTTGCAGGGTACCAAGGAGCCCTGTCAGATTATAGGACTCCCAGGGAAGTGCATAAGAGCCTAGGGCTTTCGTTTTGATGAATCAACAACTTTCTTAGCCCAGCAGGCACTCAAGCCTAGATGGGATGCCAAGTGACAGGCAACCTGACCCCATATAAGCCCTTTGCTCGGGAAACTTTTGGTTCTACATGAGAGTGGGTGGGGATTCAGTGACATTTCCAACTACAGCAGGATTCCTGAGGTATGGTCCAGTGCTGACATAAATATCCCTGGAAGCCTAGGACTGTATCAATCACAGGAGTCTTGACAGATAGCTTCATATCCTGCTTACTCTGGATACCCAGGGTCCTGGCATCTTTGCCCAAAGTCTGTGAGAAATCCTTCTATCTCAGGCACTGCTATGGAAGTGCTGGAGTTTGAACTCATGCAGAGTTCTGAGTTCCTGTCAAACCCTGGAGAGGTTGTATTGCCAGAACAACTTTTCTCTGGCTTCATATTTTCTAGGACATTTCAGATTTGCTCAGTGGGAAGGGAAACGATTGTATCCTTCTGTGTGTATTACATGTTAAGATCAGGAGAAAGTAGGAAATCAATTTTGCAATTTAAGAGAGTAAAGAAACAGAAATGTGAGTTTAGGCCACACTAGTTCTTTCAAACCCATCTCCCAAGATTTTGAATAAGTGGCCTCCTTGAATAGATCGTATTGCAATTAAAATATAAGTTTAACTATTATCAAGCATCTTATTATTTAAAAAATATAAGCAATGCAACATCATACACAAATTAATTTTTTAGTCTCAGTATTTATGTCTATAACTGGGTATTCTTCAAAGAGGCATCGGTTCTCAGCTTGCTTCTTAACTACCACATGGATTAAAATATGGCTATACTCATCCATTTCCTTTGACATCTACTTTGGGAGCAGACACAATACACATACACAAGAACAAAGAGCTGCTGAGTTTTCATAACCTTGCGTCATTACTACCCCTGCTTTGTTGGTGTTAGTATGACACACTGTAGCTGTCTGTCAAACCGAGTCAGATAGATCTCCCTGAAGGAGGATAACAGTGGTGCTAAGGTTGCCTGGAATGAACTAGTCTTGTAGAGGAAGGGCTACCTGAGTGGGACTGCAGGATTTACAGGTTTGGGTCCTATCTGGAGTGACAGCCACTTAAAGGATCATTCCAGTGGTCTCACTTTGCTTAGTGC
Organism: Dicrostonyx torquatus; assembly: GCA_028555095.1. Lineage (NCBI taxonomy): Eukaryota > Metazoa > Chordata > Mammalia > Rodentia > Cricetidae > Dicrostonyx > Dicrostonyx torquatus. Next base: position 2,451,951 of record JAQHUG010000090.1, on the reverse strand, counting down.
CATGCTATGAATGCTCTAACTCATCTCTATTACTTTTAATACCTCATAACTGAGATTTGGCCTTCGAAATAAGACCGGGAATGAAATGGATACACCAATAATTATGAGTTAATTTAAATGCTCAATACTTAAAGCTAGGTAAATATATTACACAGTCGCCAACTTAAGATGAAAGGCCTCATCAATGAGAAAGAATAGCTTTGGGGTACTAGGACTAAAGGGAAACAGCATTATTTGGGAAGATGGACAAACAGTGATTGTAATGATTGTAATTTCAGTTTTTATAAAAACCTAAGCTAAAGTTCATGAAGCTTCTATTTCATAAACTGGCTAGGGAAATAAGTTTTTTTTTTAAAGATTTATGGTGTGTGCTAATAAGATAAAGAGAATAAAGCTGTCCTGGAGAATCTGGCATTTGATTTGTTGCTCAGTACACATCACGTCATTCTCTCTTCTACGGCTCTCTGCAGACTGCTGCTGCTCCATGGGCATGGTGTGCCTCTGGAGCTGCCAATGCCAGCTGGCACCTAATGCAATGGTAAGCAGTTGGTCACTGTTAGCTGTGCAAGCATGTTGGACTTGGTTTGGGCTGAATCTGTGACTTCTAGATTTTTCACCTAAAACGATGGTGTCAACTGTATAGAGAGAGTCATGATTAGCCTTATTGGGCTAAGCTCTGAAGCATTCCATGGCACTGACAAACAAGACCTTTATTCTACTTTGTTTATCTCTATTTACAAGGACTTTTTGAGCCTATAAATGTTCTTCTTCATTGCAATATTTTCTTTATCATAATATTTGAGATCTATTGAAGTTTGAGGGATGAAACAATCTCTTGTATGAAAACAGAACATTAAATATAGTTAAAAGAGCATTGGCCCATGGATCTAAGAATTTAAACTCGTAATTATATAATCCTTTACACATAATTTTCACTAAATTTTGAACTATAATATGGGCAGAAATAAAATCAATTAGTATATTCCTTTATATAGAAAATTTCCACATCTATTATTGAACAGAATTATTTAATTTACCCATGTCCATTTTAGTTAGGCACTCAGTAACCTCCAGATACAAGACAGTATAGTCCATGGGCAGTTAATCAGACTCTACAGCAGCTAATTCTTCACTACCCATGAATTGGGGCAGAAGTCCTTTCAGCTTCCAGTGAGAATTGACTTGCAGGCAGGGCTTGGTAGTTCCACCTCATTTCTGATCACTGTGATAAGAGCCTTGGGTGTACATGAACAATAAGAGGTGATTCCGGTTCATAGCCCAGTGGTTGAAAAACTAACCAAACATGAAAATGATTGAAAATACACTTCCTTCTCACTAAATCCTTGATGGGGAGGCCTTTCAACAAGAAAGAGTTTCCCGTCATAAAGAGCTTTTTCTTTTTTCTTTTTTTAAGGTCAAAGGATATTTTTCTTCATAGCATTTCATATTTTGCCCCTTTGCAGGTACAACAAGGAACAATGAGCAGTAGTAAATACATCACTTCATACGAGTACACTAGGGCAATGTTGGTGTTCCTAACAGCTGGATAATGGGGGAGGGGAGGGAGAATAATTGTAGCAGAAGTCAATAAATCACACAATGTTAAGGCTAGAGGAAGAGAGTCAGTGGCTAAACAGAGTTAACATTTTTATAGGGCCATTGTTAATAATTAGAATTTCTTTTGCACTGCAACCAGCTGTGTCCCCATTTTTAGCGTTTTTTTTAGCACCATGGAAGTATAGATCATACCATGATACTAATCTGTTTTATAATATATTATCCAATTATGAAAAAAGATCTAAATCTTCCTAAGTAAAACCATTGTTTACTAAATAGCAAGTATTTAATGAGGCATTTTCTCATCTTAGAAACTATCTGATAGCTTACAATTTTTTTCTAGGATTTTACACATTTCAATGTTTACTGCTTCCCTTGTAATTTAGACTACTGTGTTGCGTTCTTAAACAATCCAGCAAGGGGTGCTCACTAGGAAGACTAGCAGGAAGTGATGTGTTGAGCTGATACTGTAGGTTACGGAAGTGATCTAGTTACATAAAGTCACTTCTACACACACATTCCAAATCTATGCAGTATCTAAAAATGTATTTTAATGACTACGGAGAAACTTAAATGTCATCTGCAATTTCAGGGCTGTTAATGAGTTTGGCACAGTCAGCCCTGTCTCTAAATAATTTGTAAATGTTGAGTAGCTATTTTTAAATCCTACCTTTGGGAACCTCTCTCTTTCTGTCTCACTCAGTGTCTCTCCCTCTCATACACACACTTCATGGCTAATTTGGGGATTATAATTATAAAAGAATGTTCTCGTATTTCATTAAGCTGAAGGGCACAGAATACAGAATCCAACCAATTCTTTTGAACATCACTTTATTATGGGTTGGCTCTAAAATTGGTGGTCTTTCTGAATCTCAGAGTTTCCCATAATCATAATTGGTTTAGTAAAGTGCCTGCATTGATAATCTCTCTCATTTCGATGTTGATTAAGCCTCTCCTAATGGATTCATTGCATACAGAGAAAAGCAAAAGAAATTACACTGCAAGAGAATTTAAATGAATGATACACAAGACGGAGGAGGGCAGCATATAAGCCCACATTATTACAATTTGAAATTAATTCTCAACCTCCCTGAGGAGAAGAGCTATAGGTTAAGTGGTAATGATGACAATAATAACATATTTATTCAGTGCCTCTTGGCTTCTACATAAATTATCTTCCCAGTTCTTTCCCAACGTCCTATGTGGTAAACTGCTATTCCCATTCCTTGCTGCAGGAAACTGGAGCTCAGAGAGGGGTCAAGAGAATAGTTCAGGTTCATTCAACCATCAAACGGCACACCTGCACTTCATCAGGCCAGAGTTAGATTCACGTTATTTATTTATTTTTTTATTCCTTGGCTCTTCTGTAAGAAATACCTTAATGCATAGTACTATTATTGTTTTTCAAAAGTAAAGGAGAAGTATGTACAGACAGCATACGTATCACCTCATGCAAAGTTCTGTAGAGTTGCTTACGTTAGCAGAGAAGCTGCGGGCGTCACCCCTGGAAACAGCTGCCTGGTATCTTGCCATCCGCTCCTTCAGGGAGAGCGCCTCGAGGAGCTCCAACTCGCTCTCACTCCCAGCAGTACAGGCTTCTCTGGGCTTTGTAAGGTTGAAGGTCACTGAAAACAAATGTAGCATTTTCAGACAGGTGTCAACTTGAGAAGAAAACAGCAAGTTATGACCAGCGAGGGCTTCTAATGTACTTGGTCTGCAAAGCAACACAACACTTTCAGGGTTTCTCTGGCAATTTCTTTTCTCCAAGCTTCTGGGCAAAGCTAGAAAATGCCCATACAGGAGAATATTCTCATAGAACTATTATTATCCATCTCTTCTTTCTTCAGTTAGGATGATGAGAAATGATGATTTATTAATCGAGACATAATCTAAATAATTAACATTCTTCAAGCATTATATGCTGAATTTATGCTAAATATTGTATAAACATCTCATTGGATTCTCTAACAACTTTGTGGGTAGATGCTATTCCCTAAGGCTTACATGGGCAGAAAAAGAAGTACATAGTAGTTAAAACAACAACAACACAAAACTTCCCCAGAATCACATAATTTCTAAGGTGCAGGTTTGAGTGCAGTTGGAATAAATATTGAGCAAGTAAAAAAGTGTTCTTTGTATCATTTCTTATGCCTCAACACTGAAGAAGATATATGTAGCTAAAACTGAAGATTACAGACTGTAGACTCTGCCTTTTATTTGCAAAGACAGATGCCACATAAGAAAGAGCAGTAACATCATTAGAAGCAGCTCTGTCTGTCACCCGTGTCAGAGAGTTTGGTATTTTTCCTACTAAACCCAGCACAGAAGAGTTCAGCTGCACACCTGGTACCAGACCAAAAGACCGATTGCAAGTCTGCAGATGATGGTAACTGGGAGCAGGAGAATCTTAGGGACTCTAAGCCAATCTAAGCATATCCTTAGGCATAAGACAGCATGCACCGCAGCATTACCTTTCAGTGAAAGGAGCATGAGGACTCTTGTAGTTTACTATTTACTCTAAGATGGTGTGTGTGTATGTATGTTTTTTTGTGTGTGCATGCATGCGTGTGAGTGTGCATGTGTGTGTGTGTATGTGTTTGTGTCTGGATGCGTGAATGTGTATTACCCCTTAAGCATGTACCCCCATACTTCTTACTCTAAGGACTTGTAGCTTCTGGAACAAAGAAGGTACAACTGTTTGATGTATTTGATTATGTAGGTGGTTTGATATAACCACTCTGGATCAAGGCCTAGATCACTACAAGCAATAATATGCCAACCCAGTTCCTTCTCTCCCTCATTTTCCTTGTCCGCTAGCCTCCGTATTGAAACATCTTACTGTGAGCTTCACTTTAACTTCTTGGCGTCTCCCAGGTCTGTACACAATAGCTGACAAGCACAGTTTTTGTGGCTCAATAATACTTAGAACAACTTGCATCTTAACTCCCTTTCTAGGTATCTGTGACTTCTTGTTCAAGTATATGTTTTTGTATGCTTTAATGAAAGTATTTTATTCAGCCTTTTTTTTTTAAAGTACAAACTATAGGGTATCAAGAAGCTGGATCCTATAAGCATGGTGATTGACTCTATCACACTGGTACATGCACTAAGATCAGCTATCTTGAAATTCAACTGCCATCCAAAATCGTATCTTATATAAGACTGCAATGTTTCTGACAAAAAGATTGCCGCAATCACCATTAAGTCTTTCACATGCAAAAGAAGAGATATCTTAAGTTTTTCATGTGTGTAATCCATCTTCACAGAAATCTTCTGTTGTGTTCAATTACACTGCTCTCCCTTCACTGTGAATAAGAATCATATAGGCTTATAATGTAAGTATTATTTTTAATACTTACAATTATCACCCCTTTGGGATTACTCTTAGCCTAACCTGACCTAGTCTGTTTATCTTTGCTAAAATTTAGAGATAGTGTTTTTTTTAGGAAGTATTCAATTCTTATCATATTTCACCTTCTGGGAAATGTTCAAGGTTATTATTTAAAAAATATTAATCAGTGGTCCAAGTATGCAGAGCTCTGGATCTCAGTGCATCATAGACTTTTGGCCTGTGAAGAAATCACTGCCTCTTTGATGTGTTCTCCAACCTTTTTCCCGTCGTTCATAAGTAACTGCAACTGTGTCTTAAGGACATGGAGTAGAAAAATCATAGAGAACCAACAGGAAACCATGATTCTCTCCAATCTTCTTGGTCAACACCTGCTAGTTTCTTTATGAGGAAACAAAATAATACTCCTTCCCTTAGTCTCTAAGCCAGGCACCAGTTACTCTTAAAGTGGCAGTGCTAATGACTTCTGACATAGTACTTCAGGCTTGATTAGACAACTCTTTCCTTAGGGATGTGTGGGGAAGAGGACCTGTGGGTGAGCCACTGGATCTCACCCTTCCCTGCTCTAAAAACACATGGGCGTAGCTTAGAGAACAGCACCAATGAGTTTAGATTATTTTTCAAAGTAGAAGGTAATAAAAGAACAAGTAAATATGTTTGCTGTCCAATGGTGCCCATGGAAAAGCAGAAAATGATAAAAATGGTTGCTGTAAATAGGACAAGAGAACAAGCTAGAAGTGTCCCATGAAGAAGAGAAAATTCCAAACATTTAGACATATCTTGTTCGGAAACCTCATAAGTATTAACACCACAAATGACTGTCTTACAAGTTTTCTGTCTATGTGCCTTAGAGGGAATTCACTGTGCAGATAAGTTAAGCTATATCCACAGAAGGAGGTTGTCTATGTGCCTTGGAGGAAATTCATTGTGCAGATAAGTAAAGTTATATCCACAGAAGGAGGTTGGATCCCTAGTTTCTTATGCTAAGGGCTTTACTCTGCTTAGAATCCATCACCCTCTAAGTATGCAGTTTCTTTTATTGCTTATACAGATGCAATTGCCAATTCATTAAAACATTAATTCTTTATGTAGTATGATAAACCATGTAAAAAGAAATAACATACAGAGAAGAACTTTGAAAGAAAATTAAATATTTAAAAAATACAACCTGTCACAAAGACAAATTTCAGATACCAAATGCAAGAATGCCTTTCTTTAAGTGTTCAATTTGTCTCAGGAAAAGAGATGTGCATGATTGCTTATGTGATATAACTCATTCTATAATACATAAAACAAGTCATTATGTCTATTCTTGTATATTACCTCCTAAAGCATCATGCAACTAGAGGTTACATACATGTTTTTCTTCTACAACTTTTAGGAAAAAAACAAAATCAATCAATTGACAATTTTTTTCCACATGATAGAAATTCATTATACTTTTCTAAGTGTCTCTTTTTACAGAGATTTAACGTTTGAAGCAGTTTTCAAAGTACACTGATGCTATATGTATGTTCTGAGAATTCTTTTTTTGTGGTTTCCTGCTTAATACATTTTTTTTATTTTTCCATTCAAAAATTTACACTTCCTCCCCTTCTCTCATTCCCGTCTTGCCCCCCCCCACTAACCATCCTCCCTCCCCATCCAGCCTTAAGAGTGGGCAGGGTACCCTGCCCTGTGGGAAGTCCAAGGCTCTCCCCGCTCCATCCCAGCCTAGTCAGGTGTGCATCCAAGTAAACTAGGGTCCCAAAAAGCCAATACATGCAGAAGAGACAGGTCCCAGTGCCATTATCAATGGCTTCTCAGTCCGCCCCCATTATCGGCCACATTCAGAGCGTCCAATTTGATCACATGCTTGTTCAGTCCCAGTCCAGTTGGATTTGGTGAGCTCCCATTAGATCAGGCACACTGTCTCAGTGGGTGCACCAACCCCTCGTGGTCCTGACTTCCTTGCTCATCTTCTCCCTCTTTCTGCACTTCAACTGGACCTTGGGAGCTCAGTCCATTGCTCTGATGTTGGAAGTCCATGTGGCGGTTTCTCAGGAAATTGGGAATCAACCTACCTCAGGATCCAGCAACACCACTCTTGGGAATATACCCAAGAGATGCCCAATCATACCACAAAAGCATTTTTCAACTATGTTCATAGCAGCATTATTTGTAATAGCCAGAACCTGGAAGCAATCTAGGTGCCCCTCAATGGAAGAATGGATAAAGAAGGTGTGGACTATGTACGCATTAGAGTACTACTCAGCTGTAAAAAACAATGACATCTTGAATTTTGCATGCAAATGGATGGAAATAGAAAACACTATCCTTAGTGAAATAACCCAGACCCCCCAAAAAATGAATATGGTATGCACTCACTCATTCGTGGACTTTAGCCATAAACAAAGGACATTAAGCCTTTAGTTCACAAATCTAGAGAAGGCAAATAGCAAGGTGAACTCAAAGAAAAACATATATAGATCCTCCTGGAAATTGGAAGCAAACAAGATTGCCAGGCAAAAATTGGGAGCACGTGGGTAGGGGTAGGAGTGGGAGTGAGGATGGGAGTAGGGGAGAGGGGGAAGGAGAAGAGAGAAGGGAAAGCCTGGGGAGAGCCTGGGGGAGTGGGAGGGAGGAGATAGAGGAAAGGCAGATATTGGAGCAGGGAGGAGGATGTCTACACTAAGGGAGCCATTTTAGGTTTGGCAAGAGACTTGGCTCTAGAAGGGATCCCTGGTGTCCACGGGGATGTCCCCAGCTAGGTCCTTGGGCAGATGAGGAGAGGGTGCCTGAACTGGCCTTGTCCCATAGTCACACTGATGAATATCGTGAATATCACCATAGAAATTTCGTCTGATGGATGGAGATAGAGACTGAGAATTCTTGACCAACTATTCACGTCTGCACAATCAGTCAAAGAAGATTGTGGATTTACCAGTCTGTGTTTCTCAGAGGATGTACAATAATGAATCTCACTGGCCAGACACTAACTATAATAAGGGGCAGACAATGAGATTTTTATAACCTGCATTTTCCTTTTTTCACAAGTTTGTTGTCAAAGAAAGAGTACTTAACAATATTCACTGACTCCCATCAATAAACATAAGAAAAGGGTCATTTGCACATTTAGTATGAACTATCCTAGTATGAACTACCCATTTGGAAAGTTTTCAATTTAGAAATGGTTTATACAAGTTACATATTAACATACAAAATGAAAAGTGATGGGTATGCCTCATCAATTATCTTAAAATATTAAATGTTGTAAATTCAGTCTGAATATCTTTATACAGAAGCAATGTGAAATAAAGGCCAGCATCCTGATACATAAATCCAGGGTTAGTGTGCTACTACTAAATGCTGCCAGAATCATAAAAATGTCTGCACAGAAAATGCCCAATGTAGCTGGGTTCATAGGGACAAGGGCTTTGTCACTATCTAATTTATTAAGCCAGATTTTCTGTCAGCATGTTTTCTAAATGTAAATATTTCTCATTGCCTTTGAAATATGGGAGGCACATTTCCAGACTCTAGCTCTGGAAAAGTCTTATTGAAAGGATGACTGGATAATAAAAAATAGATTCTATGGGTTGAAATACAACCATTAGACATTAGACACTTTAAAACTTACTTATTTACATATAACTTAAATGTATGTGAATCACGCTTTTTTCCTTTTGCCTACTAAACATGGACTATGAGAAACTTTATAATTATCGAAATGTCACAATGACACCCATAATTGTATACAATCAATACCAGCCAAGCCAGATTCTCAGCAAAGATCAAGGTGAAATCAAAAGACAAGACAGCTTCAAGGTTAGAAAAAAAAACCACCAGAAACATTAAGGTACTACAGGAGTCCAGAGATTGACAGCAAGTGACATATAAGCAACAGCATGAAAGCAGATGGCAGACACAGAGAAAATCAAAGTCATATACATCACACTGTAAGATATAATAGAGAAAATATATAGTTGAAAATGAAATTTTAATGTAAATAAAAATAGTTACCATAACTCAGAGGTTACATCAAAAAATAACATACCATACCAAATTCTTGATAAAAATTTATGAACATTTCAAGTTTAAGATACAATCAGAAATTATCCAGACTTATGAAGAGGTTCTATGATGAAAGAACATTATTCAGGCACTATTTGATATTCCTTTTATACACTGAACATTGTGAAGAAGTATATAACCAGATACTGGTTAATTAAAATGCAGTATGTGACCTAGAGTCTATGTGAGTCCAAAAGATAACCTTGCAGAAAAGAGTAAAAGCATCTGTATTAACCATAAATCAATATCAACCAGTTCAAAACAAAGAGAGATTCTTAGGTAGTTCTTCCATGTGAAGACAGATATAAGACCAATTGTATTAGTCATTGAATTGATAACAGATTAAACTTTATATTGAAAGACAGGGATTAATAATAGACTGAGAAGAAATGGGCAATAAATCTAGTCATTTAGAAAGAAAATGTTGAACGAAATATATTAAATATTAATAAAGAAAAGCTTTCTAAGTTATATTCTTGACAGGGTAAATCTTCAGGGAAACAAATTATACTGAATAAGATAGAGGACCATTCTATGTGGATCTCCATGTGCTCAATATCACTGTACAGAAACAAAAGATAACATCAGCAATAAGAAAATAAAAGAGATGTTTAGGAATGAGTTCCTATAATTATCCATTTTCATTTTGTCAGAGTAACTTACAAGTAAATGTTTTTAACAATGTAATTAATAAGGCTTACTTTAGTATGTCTACAAAGAACATAGGGTGTCTCATTATCCTGTAGAGTGCTTGCTCACCTTCTCAGATAAAAACAAACATTTATAGTGCCAAATGGTCGTGTGCTTATTCAACCTGAGTTGGGAGCTTGCAGGAAGCATATATGTGATGTGTTGGGGGGCTTGTTGGGGAGAGCCTCTGAAACACCTGCTGTGATATGTATGTGCGTGCACGAGAGAGAGAATGACAGAAAGAGAGAGAGAGATGCAGAAAGGATGAAACAACAGCAATGCCAAGAAATTGTGCTGGAAAAAGTGGATGGTGACATTGCAAACACTACATGTGCTAAATGAAGAACAGGCTGGGATGAAGTGTTAAATATTTTCTAAAGTGATAAAAGTCTTTAGAAGACCATGGGTAGTGTCAAAAATGATTTCAGTAGAATGTTCTGGGGGTATATAAATCATCTCAAAAAACATTTATATAAAGTCTACAGCAGGAAGAAAACTGGAAATAGATGTGAGGAGCACAAAAGTTCAAGGCCAAATATTTCAGGCTAAGTGTTTAGGAGAAAAGAAAACTAGAGATGGAGAATAAGCAATGAGTTTAAGTGTTCAACTTCAATACAGGGCACCAACAAGTCAACCAAATGCTGACTTCACTGAACTATGGAGAAAGAATTAGAGATAATTTGCCAGTGAAAAACAAGAGTGGACTTGTGTGAAGTCAGACAATCTTATGTATTACTCTTGGTCATGCTGTGACTGAAGGATTGTTTTACTTATTTTGTTTTCTTGGTTGGATCGTGTGAGGTAGGATGACCCACTCTAATGCTTTGTTGTACCCTCTGGTGGCAACCCAAATAAAAAGACACAAAGGAAGAATTTGCTCTTTTGCCTTCTTGCCTTCAGTCTTGCTGCCATGTTCATTTGTGCCATTGCTGAGGTGTTCCTTCTCTGCTATTTGAGCCCACCTCTTTGGGATTCTGACATAAACTGAAGACCAAGTGAGAAATCCAGACTGAAACATTTTCCGATTGCTGGCCTTTCACCCAGGAGACAGCCATTCATGGAGACTCCTATAGTGTAAGTCATTCCACTTTGAACACATAAAAAATTATTCTATCGGTTCTGCTCCTCTAGAGAGCACTGACTGATACAAAGTCCTTCTGTTGTGGACTGATTCACATCGCAGATATAATAAAACATTGAACAGACTCCCAGATGGCTATCACAGTCATAACTATGACTCAAAAAAAGACTCCAAGGTTCAAAAGCAAGTTAAACTGTTTAAAAGGAAAGTGATTTGAACTATTTTTCTATGAAATTTCTCTGGCATCAACATTAAAAGTTCTAAGAAACAAACAATAATGTGATGATGGGTCCCGTGGATGTCTGTGAGGTCAATGGAACCACAACCAGGAAGGCAACTCCTGCCAGGTGGTGGTGGCACACACCTTTAACCCTAGCACTCAAAGAGGCAGAAGAAGTTGGATCTCTGTGATTTTGAGGCCTGACTGGTCTATAGAGAGAATTCCAGGACAGCACAACATACAGAGAGAAACCCCATCTCGAAATACCAACCAATCAAACAAAGAAAAGAAGTCAACTTCTATTTCAGTGATACAGCAGTTTCCTGCTATTTTATTCTGGATGTATTATAAAGAAGTCAACTGTTCAGTACTTGGGAAATTGATTTAGAATTGAGTGGAGAAAGTGCTGAGCTAAATTTTATCAAATCTAAATAGATGACCTATAACCAAGTTTAGATTTGTGTGCAGAATACGATACCATTAGCCACAACATAGCATTCCATTAGCAGGAATACATTTTTCTATAATTTTAATATTTGCATATCTCTCAACTAATAAGAAAATTCATCTCTGTAAGCATTCAACGTATCCCTGTCATGTCAAATATGTAATCAATTTAAAATTTCTTATTTTTACCCTTATTTGAATATTATAAAACCAAGAACTAGATAATAAAATGTAAAAGCAAGCATCCAGCCCAGGCTTGCATAAATCACAGTTCTTAACCACAATGAGGGAAAGCAGAGGAGTAAAATGAGCACCAGTGGGGACAGGCAGTTTCTTCAGCTCACGACCCTGTTATCTTACTTCCCCCCAATACATCATGTTGTTGCATGTGTGCTTGCAACTTTTCCTAATTCCTCCCTTCATCCAATTTTACTGAACTGTATTCATTCACAAAGGTGGGTCTCTTCAATGCAAGGCAGAGAATTGGCTTTTGCCTCCTTATCAGGTCTCCCCAACTAGTCTTGCTTACTAGATACCATAAGACAGCCTGTAAGTGAAGTTACCCAGGAAAGGAAGAAGAGAAGACTCAGCATACATTGGACAAAATATGAGTTGTCCTAAAGATGTCCCAGACCCTAGAAATTATGATACATTAGCTTACATGAAAACATGGTGTGGGAGGGCCTTTTGTCTCTGTGTTGCTTTTATTGGTTAATGAATAAAGAAAACTGGCTTGGCCTAGAGCATAGGAGGAGGAAGGTGGAGTCAGGGAGACACCATGGAGTTGCCTGAGATAGATGTGCTAAAACTTTGCTGGTAGGTCACAACCTTGTGATGATATACAGATTAATAGAAATGGGTTAAATTAAGATATAAGAGTTAGCCAATAAGAAGCTAGAGCTAATGGGCCAAGCAGTGATTTAATTAATACAGTTTCTCTGTGATTATTTCAGGCCTAAGCTAGCCGGGCAGCCAGGATGAACAAGCAGCCACCCGCTGCAACAAACGGAGTAATTTTTGCACATACTGTGGATCTTGATATGGGAGAATTTCCCTGGATTCTCCATATGAGTTAATTGCAATCCCAAAGAACTTCATATGTGAAAGAGAGATACGGGAGAGTAGCAAAGTAAGGATAGAAGGGAGTAGTGAGAGAAAGGAGAAAAGAATAGAGGAAAGGAAGTAGAGAGTGAAGGAGGGAGGGAAGGATAAAGAGAGATTCTCTGTACTGCTGGCTTTGAGGTAGAAGCAATGCAAGCAGAATCTGGCTTATAAAAGCTAGAAAAAACAGGAGACAGATGGACTGTGGAGCTTCTTGGAGGAGCTTGGCCTAGAGAGCATCCTAATTTCTGCATAGTAAATCTCCTTTGGGACACTGGATTCCTACAACTGTGGTAAAACAACTTTTCCTGATGTGTGTGGTCATTTGTGACTAAAGCAATAGGAAATTGCACTGACTTATGTCAACTTGACAGAGCCTAGATTGATTTAGGAAGAGAGAACCTCTATTAAGAAAACATCCCCATGAGATTGGCCTGTGGGAAATCCTGTAGTATTTTCTTTATTAGTAAATGATATGGGAGGCCCCAGTCTACTACAGGTGACATCACTTCTAGATGTGTGATCCTGGGGTTATAAGAAAGCAGACTGAGAAGGCCTTTGGAAGTAACCTAAAAAGTAGTGTTCCTCCATGGCCTCTGCATCAGCTCCTGCCTCCAGATTAATGCCCTGATTTCCCTGGATGGTGGACTATAAACTGTGAGATGAAACCAAGTCTTTTCTCCAAGTTGCTTTTGGTCAAGGTGATTATCACAGCAATATAAGCCTTAACTATAACAGAAACCAACCAACATAATCATTATACACATACAGATTGCTATCCAATAAGAATACACACACACACACACACACACACACACACAGACACACACGAGACAGAAAGGGAGAAGGAGAGAGAGGAAGCACATTTGGGTCAAATGTCCATTTAATTTGTATTCTAACAATAACTTGCTTTATAGATTTTCCATCTGCTCTTTTAAGATCCTATCACACTGTGGGAATGACTTCTGGTAGAAGAGCAAATATGAATGAACAGAATTTAAAAGGAAATTTGATAATCATTAGAACGAAAATATTGCCAGCTTGGGTATTTTTGAGAATTTAATCACACTGCTATTAAACATTTTTAATTAATTGCTTAGCTTAGAGAATTGGCCTGCTTAAAAAATCAATAATTGAACAAAATGATTTAAGTTTCAATGAAATGGTCAAATAAGTTGAACCAATAAATGCTTGTGGATGGTTTATATTTCTCAGCATAAGCTTACTGTTGGCCATTTTTCTTTTCTAGAACTATCAGACCTCTCACACCATAATAAGCTGTCAGTGAATGAGTGCCTATTATGTGCTCATCACTTTCCTTGTACTGTACATTGATTCTCATATTCGGTAGGGATTTTATTCCTGTTTTACTGATGAAGTAATGAACAAAAGATAAAATCAAGGTCCGGGGAAGCACAGCAGTGGTAAAGTAACTGTCATGTAAACACGAAAGCTCAAGTTTAAATCACTCAAGTCACATGCATAAAATACTTAAGAGCCAAAGGTTTTGTAGAACTGCTTGAAATGGTGATTGCCAGGACTGACAAGGCTGTTGCACACACAAACTGAGAGTGAGCATGGTTTCATGCATAAGACCTGTACAAAATCCAAGCAGCTATAATTCTAGCAAGAATGAGGGAGGGCCTCATGAGGCTCCACCCACAGCTTAGGAGGTATAGGTAGATAATGGCTACTGAAAGGAGAAATGGGATGTGACCCTTTTATGTTGCTCATATTCCACTGGATGCATACCCATGGATATATTGGCAGTGCTAATGGACTCAGTGAGTTTACTAACTGGAAGACACAGTTGAGCAGAAGAATCAGTAGGAATGTTCTAGTATGAGTTTGAGGGAAGGGAGTTGGGGGTGAATTTGACCATAACTGTCCATGTGTAAAATTCTCAAGAACAAGTCAAAATATTTTTGAAAACCTGGGTATATGCATCTGTAATCCTAACATTGAAAGGGTAGACAGGTGGATCCCTAGAGCTGACTGGCCAATGAACTAAGCAAATTAGTGAACTCTGGGTGCCTTGAAATACAATTCTCAAAATAAAACAAACAATAAGCCAACTGATGTCGACCTCTGGGGCTCACATGCATGTAGACCAGCATATATATAAATTTATATATATGCACACACATGAGCATGCACTCATACACACACTGTACACACATATACACATGTGCATACAACAATAGAATCACATGCACAGGGGCTGAACTTACTTGAGTTTAAACATATATACTTGTTTTTCTGCACATTCTCTTATAAAAAGATATTTTTACTAAAATATGAAGTTTACATTTCCAAGTAAAATTTTTAATTAAGGATATGAATCCTTCCTCCTTCACAAGTATCTACATATTTATCCTTTCTAGATATTGATTTCAGTCTAATCTAACGCAGATGAAAGGGAAAACAGTACATTGGGTTTCTACTGCTCTAAGTGGCTCATTTTTCATTCTTATAAGCTTGCATTTAGAAGTGAAAAATCACAGTAGAATGTTCAGCTACATTGCTTTGGTTGTTACAGAGAAAACACTAATGAAAAGTTAGGTATAGAACTAAGATAATAGGGAAAGGAGTGGACTTCACTGAAAGACAAAGAAAATGCAGAACAGGGGTCATGACTTTCATTTTCTAGTGATCTATTCTACTCCCCGGATGGTGCTTTGCTTTTCCCTTGATTTAAATCTGCCCTTCCCCATCACTGAGGGGCACTGATACCCTGTCCTTACAGGGCAGTCAAGTGTTGGTCAGTCAGTGCCATGGAAACAAATTATCATCATTATATCCAGTCATATTTTTCTTGGAAAGAAAATACTAAGGAAATTATTAAGAAATACAGTATCTTAAGCAGTGCTCATCTGACCTTATTTCTAAAGCTAGAAATAAAGCAAATTGTGTCATTCTATTACTGGTTTCTGAATCAAACAACAACAACAAAAAGTCCTAAATGGCCAGTCCTGCTGAGATGTCATGCTCAGTCCTTGTTATATGAGTTACCATTAGAAAGTTGGTGTTATACACTGCACACCTTTGCCAACACCCTAACCAAACTTATCTGCATATAAAAGAGGTTAAAATGAATACAGTCCAATATGATGAAGGAATTAAAATATCACAACTAGTTTAACGACAACACAATTTTGCTTCCATTTTCCCCCACTTAACTTAGATTGTGGATCTTCAAATTTAGAAATTATAGTTCTAATTCAGACATCATGGAACACATTAAATTCCAAGTTAGGGAAGTTGAGTCAGAAAGATTTTGATTCTGAAACCTGGGATATGTGCTGGATTTTGTCTCTCTAAAACATTTATTTGATTTCTTCTGGAGTCTGTATCAGGCCCTATTTCTTCCCATTTCTCTCCTGTAGCATTGGCATTTAAAAACTCTAGGGAAATGTTGTATGAATCTGACTCTCTCAGTCTTTGTTGGAACTTTTATTTTGGAAAGACAGAGTTCAAGGAGATTAACAATCTGCCTTGGACTCATAATTTATGATTTTCATTCTTCCTCTTGCAATTAATGTTTGAATTTAAATCAATTGTTAAATGTTTTAAAAACTCCTGCTTCTTACATATTTAAAGGGATCATTGACAATTGCCTGTGGAGACTTTATGTAATCTTATATAATTAAAGAGTTTCACATAGTACCTTTCTTAGAGTAAAATAAATGATTTTTATGTCTTTTAACCACCCAAGTGTCCTGGATGAAGGCATGATTCATAGATTCATAGACAGTATATGGGCACATAGATCTATGTTGAGAAATAAGGAAAGTTATAACCAGCAAAATTAGCATGCGGTAAAGGTAGGCCATGTATGATTTCTCTATATCTTGTGTTTTGCAAGGAAGACACTTATTTGTCACAGCTGCCTGGGTAACTTAGCCCCGAAATTACCACCCCCAAATTGTATTCATTAAATCACTGCTTGGCCCATTAGTTCTAACTTCTTTTATTATTATTATTTTTTTTTTCCCGAGACAGGGTTTCTCCTGGCTTTGGAGCCTGTGCTGGAACTAGCTCTTGTAGACCAGGCTGGTCTTGAACTCACAAAGATCCACCTGCCTCTGCCTCCCGAGTGCTGGGATTAAAGGCGTGTGCCACCACCGCCTGGCCTAGTTCTAACTTCTTATTGGTTAACTCTTACATATTAATTTAACCCATTTCTATTAATCAGTGTATCGTCACATGGCAGTGGCTTACTGGGTAAAATTCCTAGCATCTGTCTCTGGATGATTCATGGTGTCTCTCTAACTCTGTTTTCTTCCTCCAAGAATTCAGTTCCATTTTCCCCCCCTACCTAAGTTCTACCCTATCAATAGGAACAAAGCAGTTTTTTTTTTCTAATTAACCAATGAAAGCAACACAAAGAAGGACCTCCTACACCATTCATGTTTTGTAGTAAGAGGTGGAGCGGGCTGTGGGGGCTGCATTCCCCTGCACCTGGCTCCAGGCTGCTGGCCTGCTTTTGGTCCTGGCTAGCTTATACCTGAAATAACCACATGAAAATTATATTAATTAAATTACTGCCTGGCCCATTATCTCTAGCATCTTAATAGCTAACTCTTATATCCTACTTTAACCTATATCTATTAATCTGTGTATCACAAAGTGGTCGTGGCTTACTGGGAAGATTCCAATCAAAGTCCATCTTGGACTGGAGAAACATGGTGTCTGCCCCAGTGCCTTCCCTCTCACAGCCTCAGCCTTCTGTTCTGTCTGCTCCACCCACCTAACAGCTGCCCTATCAGAAGGTCAAGGCAGTTTCTTTATCCAAACAATGAAAGCAACCCAAATACAGAAGGACCCTCCTACACCAATGTTGCTATTACCTTAAGAAACATTATTCTTTACAACATAATGTCCAAGTCAAGAAGGATAAAAGACATGTAATATTGGGTAATTTAGAGTTAGAATAATAGCAAGGCATCATATTACACATATGACTATACTGCTGAAGAAAAGAATATAAAATAGAAAAATGACTTCATAAGTGTATATGATATTCAAAAGTCAGTTTTGTGTTGGTGTTTTAGTACTAGACAATGAGCCAAGGTTGCACCAACAAGCACCACAAGAGTCATATGAAAACAGAAGGTGCACAGAGATATCCTAAAATATAACACTTCAAGGATGGGCCATGCTTTTCTCCAAATGACTTTTCATGTTCCCACCTGTTCCACATGGTTTACAAACTATAAAAAATTACTCCAATAACTCTACAGAGTTGTTTGTGTGCTTTAATTTCCAAAGGCCCATGATCAGGGAATTTCATGCACCTTCCCCTGGAATAGGCCAGAAGATAATAAGTAAACTCTGCCAGTCCCTGTTACCCCCTGGCTACTCACTAAAGAGAAATAGAAGACACTGCCATTTCTTATATATGATTTATCATATTGTTTGTGTTGCTATCTTTGTAATCATGCACTTCAAAATGGTACATTTAAAAAAATGTGTATCCTAAATAAAAGTTGTTGCTGTATTTGATTAGTTTGGCTATGGACTGTTTCTCTTTATGGATATCTCCAACTTAAATAGATTTTTGTCTTGTTTTTCCTAAGGTCTTTGTTCTAGAACAATCTTAGCATTCATTTCATTCTACATTTTTCACTTCTTACTGAGTTTCTGCCTTTGGATGTACACTTCTTCCCTACTTTGTTTCTGAAATACTACACATACTGCTGCTTCATTCGGACCCTCCTAATTTTTTCAGAGTCTCATCTCCTTAATCCTCTGTCTTGGCTGTTCCTGTGTCTTCTGAGAAGGATTTTCTTTTCTTTCTATTGCTCTAGACTAGAAATTGAGTATTAAGAAACAGGAGGCCAATATGCATACTTCAGCCTGAAGAAATCATGGGAAAGATGTACTTATGCTTAAAAGAAAATGTCAGATCTCGTAAATAGATTAAAATATATACCCCTAGAATCTTTAACATTTTGGGCATAGACATATCATTCATAGATGGATGAACTACACATCTAGGCTTAAAATGTTTCTTTTCCTAAAAGAATCATGCATTTGGTTTGAGCAAGTTCTATAGATCATTTGAACTGTTTTTTTATGTGTTTTTCTGTGTCAAGAGTGCTATCATCATTTGTACTGATTACAGTTTTTTGTTCCCATGGCCAAATTAGAGTGTAGTTTATAAAGAGGCACTGCTTACTTTGCTTGTAGTTTCAGAGTGTCAGTCCATCATGTTAGGAAAGGCTTGGTAGAACTAAATAGCTCCTACCAACATCAGGAAAAGGAGAAAATGGCAAGACACAGTCCTCAATGATATTTCCAGTGACCTATTTCTCCTAAGGAGGCTCTACCTTCCACTTTTTGTCCACTCTGAAAATAAAACTCCATCAAGGGATTGATCCATCTGCTAGCTCAGACCCTTTGTGATCTAATTGTCTCAGGAAGTTTTGTGACAGAATTCAGAGTTGTATTTTTACAAAACTGAGTGTTTCTAGTCTAATCAAATTGACACAACTAAACAACAGTATAGTCAAAGACCATAAAACAAGCACTTGAATGTACTAGAGAGGAGACTTTAATGATTTACAGCTTTGGTAAATATCTTCCTGGCAAGCCCAGATTAAAGTCATCAGAATGTATGCAGAAATTAGCAAACTAGCTACTGTCTAGTGGAGCATTTTCTATTTTAAGAGCATACTGACTCAGCAAGAACCTTTTCCCTTTTCAGGAATTCCCCAATTTTTTACTCTCCCTTAATTTTCACCATTCTCTTATCACTAAAAACTGGAATTTATTCTGTTGAATCATAATGAAAGTCCAGCTCACCAAATTATAAATCTCATTAACTTAGCCATGCTATGGTGACTTTTCTTCAACTAATAACACATTTCCTTTAAAAGTAAAATGTACTTGAATAAATCCAATTTTGTCTTAGAGAAATCCAGACCCTTAATGTGAACTAACTTTTTAGTGATTGGAAGTTTTAACTTTAAACATTTTCTCTGTCAAGTCCACAAACTGCAGTGAACTTTGATATTTTTTTATTTTAAAGTCAATGACTGATATACTTAATAAAAGCAGGAAGCCCATACTGATTGCATTTAATCTCTCTGTTGAACACTATTTAGTAAAATAGGCAATCAAGGAGAGAAGCAACACAAGCCTGTGCGCTCACACACACACATATACACACACTTAAATAGTGCACATTGCCAGTTAAACCTATTTATTTCTGGAAATCATATCACTTTTTAAAAGTACTAATGTGTTCAGGAAAATTCCACACAAAGCCTTGAAAATATCCCATACAATATGACTGTTATAATAGCTCCTCTTGGATAGGATGTTAGAATTACAATGGCAAACAGAAATATAAAGAATCCCTTGTGAGATATTACTTTTCTTAAAAGCTGTAGATTGTTATAATAAAATAATTGGCAATTGGCATCTTGTCCCACTGTGTGCGTTGTCAATATTGCATTCTGACTATTGCCCCCATCTGGGAAAAGAGATGATGATGTGTACACTAAAAAAAATGTATTTTAAAAATTTAAAGCCAAGATGTTTATAAATTAAAGCTATAATAATTCATTTTATTTTTAATTAAACATTTTATACAGTACATTTTGATCACATTTTCTCCTCACTCAACTCTTTCCAGATCCTACTCACTTCCCTGCCCAGCCAACTTTAGATTCTTTCTCTCTTTCTTTTAAAAAGAATAAAGTATATAAACAAAAACAAAATAGAACAATAAACAAGCCATCACAAAAATGCAAAAATGAAAAACAAAGCAAATAGATAAAAAAGCAATAACATGCAGACACACACACAAATTAAGCAAAACAAAAATAAAGTTGACATATATATTACTGACATCATTTGTGTTGTCCTGTTATCCTTGACATGGAGCCTACCTAGAGTGTGGTTGACACTGCACTGCAGGAAAACTGATATTTCCTTTGTCAGCAGGTATCACAGCAGATAAAGCTACAATAATTCCAGTGTATCAACTTTGAATTGATCAGATTCCGGATAAGTCGCCATTGTCACTCTTACCATGACTTCAGTACCCTTAGCATCCAACTTCAGGATGTAATTTCAACAGAAATCTGTGATGTCAGATTCCTAATGATACAGCATTAGAAACAGTATAAAGAGTGGAAGTAATTTAATAGTCTCCCCTGCTTAAGATACATAGGACATGCATAATTAGTGAGTCTCATCTGCCCTTAATTTATTTATAGTTATTTATCCTTAAGACTATGGCATTCACATTTGTTTCCTCTCCCTCAGCTCCAAGGCTTATTTCTTTAAGTGGACAGTAATTATAGGAACTCTAAATATGTGTTTTCTTTCACTCCTGTCTTTAGAGAAATGAAATATAAAAGTCAGTCTTTAGATATTATCTGATTGAAACCTGATCTTTCCTATGCCTATTAAGATAGCTACATTCATGAGCATGAGGTTTTTAGTTTATGCTCTTTTTAGCTTTATTCTAAGTTACTTTATTTGATGCTATCATAACTAGGAGTGTCTGTGATCTCTCTTTAGGTGTGTTTGTTGTTGAAATATTTATTTGTTTTACAGCCTGATCACTGTTTCTGCTCCTTCCTCTCCTCCCAGTCTCCCATCTTCTCTCTGCTCCACTCCATTTGTTGTGAAATACTTGTTTAACTATGTATAGATACGTTTCATGTGTTTATCTATGTAAACATGTGTTATATTTGTTTAGTTTTGTTAAGATGTTTTTATGTTTTACCTTGCCTGCCTAAGGCACCTTACTGGTCTAATAGGAAGCTGAATGACCAATAGTGAGGGGGTATAGGCAGGACT
>JAQHUG010000090.1:2398799-2426956 GCA_028555095.1 Dicrostonyx torquatus | reverse complement strand
TAGGGGCTGGGAGCTGGGTGCCAGGAATACAACCCGCACACCTCAACCCCTTATACAACAGGGGGGTGTCCCTGGACTCTTGTGAACTGCATGCTTGCTAAGGAAAGACCATTTGGCATAAAACCCTAAGTCACACTCACTAGCAGTGCAGGGTTTGAGGACTATGATATAAGCTGCACTAACATTAACACTTAGCTGTGAAAGAGAAAGGATCATAGGAGAAATTCAAAACATCCTTACAGACCAATTTTATAAAATCTCAGACTTGGGCATGTAGTTGTTGAGAGGATTAGACTGGACATAAATAAAACACACAGACACACCACATACACAGATGCACAAAAATACTTGTAAATGGGATGTCAGCTGTTACCGTGGACAGCAGGCACAAGCTGAGCAGGTGGCTGCTAGGTCCAAAATGGTCCTTTGAACATTCACAACTCCTCCAAATATCAGAAGTAGAGAACTTCTAAGACTTCTACAGTGATCTTGACCTTCATTAAGAAGCACATGCCATTAGGACATGAGCTGAGTGCCCTGCCACATCTTGTCCTCCTTCTTCTTAAGTTATGGCTGTTTCTTAAATTTTCATTGTTTTTACTTGAAAATTTCTGTATGTGTACCGTATGTGTACTGTATGTGTATATGATCATATCCAGTCCTTACTCTCCCTATTTCATTTTCTCCAAGGAACCCTCTAGCTCATCTTACTCTATGCACAGGCTGGCCTGGAAATCGTTTTGCAATCCTGACAGGCCTTTGACCATCTTCTTGCCTACTATGTGTAAGCAGCACAGCTGTGATAGCCACACCTGGAATCCCATTTATTTCTGCTCACGTGATTTCTTTTACTTTACACGATTTTCTTGCCTCATTGCATTGTTTCATGAGCTCATTATCTTGTTTTCTCTTAAGTGGTTAACTGGATTCTACTTTGCCTAGTCTCCTGTGGATTCCCCAAAATTCCCCAAATCTGGTTCACAGCCCTATCTATTAGTTTCTCCTTCCTGCGTGAGAAGTCTTTTTCCATCTTCCAGTTACTGTGAATGGACCTAATACAGAGAAAAAGAGGTGAGCAAGACAACAGGAGGTGTAATGTGACTTCAGGCTGAGGATGCATAGAGTGGCCTAGGGGTCATGATCAGTTACTACTGTGTTTGAGGAGTGGGAGATGTAATAAGATTCAAAATATGTGTTTTGAGTGCAACAACTAGGTAAAAATATTGACAAGTTCCAACGTGGCTATGAGTGGTTGTAGTACTTTGAATGAGACTGGCCCCCATAGGCTCATAGATTATTATGCTTGGTCTCCAGGAAGTGGCACTATTTGAAAAGATTAGGAGGTGTGGTCTTGTTGAAGGAAGTGGTTCACTGGGGGTGAGAATTTAGATGTTTAAAAGCTGAAGCCAAGACCAGAGTCTCTTCTTACTGACTGGATCCAGATATAGAATTCTCAGTAACTTCTCCAGCAATTTGTCTACCTGTAATCATACTCCCCACTATGATAATGGACTAAACTACCAAAATAATAAGCAAGTCCCTATTAAGTGCTTTCCTTTATAAGATTTGTCATGGTCTTGTTTCTCTTCATAACAATAAACAATGACCAAGACAGTGGTTCTTCCAGATGGAAGACTGGAGCCACAGGGGCTGAAGTTGGTGAAGTTTGGTTACTTGAAGTAACCTGATGTTGCCACTGAAAATAACAAAGCAGTTATCCATTTAAAGTGTTAGGATAATTATAATAGAAAGAGGGCACTTAATAGCTTTCTACAACTCCAGCAAGCACAGAAATTTAATTTCCACTGAAGAGTGTATCTGTGAAAAGTGAGGATTGCCTTAACAACAGAACAACCTATTCAATCAAGCAGACAATTTCTTCTTAAACAGGATTCTGGATCATTGCTATGCTGAAGATTAAGCATACAGAGAAACCTACAACTTTGGTATTCTTACCTTGCTTCCTGGAAACATACTGGCAATGATGACTATGTTACAATAATGTTACTATTAAATACTAATCATGGTATGAAAGGCCAAATCTATATACCAGGAATAATGTGGTCACTTTACAAATATGGGTAGATCCATCCTCAGAGCAATACCATGAGAAAAAAATCTTCCAGCATCTAATTTTCAAATTAGGTAATGAGTATAGTTGTTAGTTTGCTCAATATCAACAGTTGATCAGTGTAGGAAGCAGAACTGAAAACCAAGGAGCTGGTGCTAAAGTTTATGTTTGACCTATTAAGGTGAACACATCAGCATTTCTAGTCTCTAGAGCAATGTGATCTGGATTTCATATGGCTCTTGGAGACAATGTATGTGTGATTCTGGTCAACTGAAAGAACTTCACACACTTCAAGGGTGTTTAGAATTCTAGAATCAAGGAATATGTTTTATGGGTCTTTCATAAATATATATTTTAGAAATGAATGGTGGGAAGTTGGTAGAGACAGGCAAAGAGACAGAGACAGAGAGAGAAAAAAGAGAGAGAGAGAGACAGAGAAAGTACATTTTTTACAAACATTTTCTAACTTCAAGTGATAAAAATGCAAAAACTGTAATCATAAAGGCCATTTTATATACCAATTCTGGAACTCCTTTTCAATATAGACACTTATAATAATAATTCTTTAGGAATTGTCTTGCTGTTATTAATATTTAATGTTAAGCTATAACAATACAATTATTTACACAAAGGTATGTCAGGCTTCCTCATTTTTATAGAAAACAACATAATGTCTCATCATAATATAGATACTGATTGTTATATGAGGACTACCCGTAGGTCTTTGAACAGTCAAATGATTTTTGATCAAGGATATGAAAAAAATAGAGAAAAACATGGAAGCAAAGGTTCTATTATGCTTTACAGAAAAGAACATGAACAAAATACAAAAGTACAAATGCACGTGTAAAGGTAACTAAACTTAACTTAGCAAAAAGGCAGGGCTAAGAAGCGGTGATCAGTTAAACTGGGCTGAAAAGGAAATAAAAAGGGAAAGATGGAATTTTAAGAGATAATTTATTGCTTATCTCTAGAACGATGGGAAGCTAGAAATAATAGTTTCGAGTTAAAATTTGCCAGAGATGGATTAGGGTTTTCATTTGTTTGTTTTATTTTGAAAAATAAAGGAAGTTTATTAGATATGGAAATATGCCTTCCAAATTTTTACTTCTCTGAAATGTTAGAGCCAAAGCCTTGCTGTTGTCCAGCTCTGTATGACGGCGAGATAGTAAATCCTGAAATTATTTCTGCCCCAGAATGAGTCAGTGGCTGAAAGTGGACATGCTCTCACACAGCTCCACCCCTAAAAATAAATGTTTTGCATTCCTGCAGGACACAGCAGATATTGCCTATTAAAGAAGTCATGGCAGTCACGGGGGCCTGCCTCTTTTCTTGGGAAGGTGCAGAGCAGAGAAATGTCTGCATGCTGGCTGCTGGTGGTGGCTTCCCTTTGACATCTGCTGTGTTGCCATCTTTGTTCCAGTGGAGACTCCTGGGTTTTGCCCAACAGAGAAACACCTGCCTTCTGCCTTCTCCCCTCTGTAGTATGCAGGGGAATTCCTATGCGCAGCAGAAGCAGAGGAAATGTTTGCCTACAGTTGAGAATCTTTAGAATATGTAGGAACTCACTATAATCTTTTCTTTTCAGTGACTATACTCACTTCACTAGAACCATTGGCTAGACATTCAGAAATTCTAAAATACCAAACAGACAAATCATTAGGGAAGTGATGTGGGATTCCCCTCTGTATGTTGTGAATATGAGTGCTGGGTAAAAAGAGGGCAGATTCAGAGAGAAGCCATGAAGCTGAGGCTGGAGACAGAAACACCAGAACCTTGCCAGTAGGCCATAAGCCTCGTGGTAAAATATAAAATAATGGGTAAGATTAAGATGTAAAAGTTAGCCAATAAGAAGTTAGAGCTAATAGGCCAAGCAGTGATTTAGTTAATACAGTTTCTGTGAGGTTATTTCAGTTCTGGGCAGCCAGGATAAATAAGCAGCCTCTTACAACATGGAAGCCTTAACTTTACAAAAAAGATTTTTCATTGTTTCTCTGGCCAAGTTAATTATATAGTTGATTGCTCATTTGTTTCTAATTATTTGTGTAAGTGACATATAAGTTAGCTAACTTAAATCTGAATTCTTATTATGTCAGTGTTGACTTAAAAAAGAAACAAATAGTAATACTGATGACGTTATAACTCATTAGGTCCTTTAAATGTGACATGACTGTTTATCCAAATCCCAGATCCTTTATGATATGAGGTATACCTCATATTATTTTATTACAATTAAGTTCTCCTAAATTAAAGACAAGAATAACAATTGCTATCTGAACATTATTTTATGTTCAGTCTACCCTTACTGAACTCCTGACACATATCAAGCCTGTGGGCGGAAGAGCTATACTATGAAAACATGCCTTCTAACACATTAGACTTGTGACGTGATTATTTTCAATCTAATAATTACCATGTAGGAACATCTAAGCCAATTTATTCCAACTTAGGGAAAGACACCATTGGATCCTCACAGAAACAGTAAAAAGTCCCCATAATTAATTCTCTTCAATCTTATATGCATACCTGAAGCACTCTGACAACTATTTACTTCTCAACGACCAGACACATCCGGACAATGCAGAAATACCCTGCGTCGAATTAGAAAACCATGAAAGGACAAGATGGACTTGACAGCTCGCCCGAAGGGAGCAGTGAAAAGTGACAAGTTCCCAAAGACAGACTGGCAGGGGTGAGGGAGGCAGAGGCTCTCATTTTTAGGAGAAGGAACAAAGACACTGAGGTAGAACTGGAGCGGAAGGGAACGGAGTGTTTGCAGATTATGTGATCATGTCCCCCTTTAGATTTGTTTTAATTTCAGGAGAAACCTGAAGCACAGCATGAAAATCAACAAAGGCTGCTTATGTCTTAAAAAAAAACAACAAAAATCAAAACAAAGGATTTATCACCATGTGTTTCCTTCCAAGTATACTCCATATATGTAGGGCAGGACTGTGGAGACTCCAAGAAAGAGCACTAATACGGATAAAGCTGAGCTCAAGGGAGTAGGTTTCTAAGGGTTTTGTCTTGAGGCTTTATTTGGGTAACTCATCCCAGGGTCTCTGCATCTCTAATTTAGTTCTTTGTGTTACCAACAAAGAAGTTTTCTATTATTTTAAGCAACATTTTAAGAGGTACATCTACTCCAGCAGCATTTTGGATTACTTATTGTATTCCCTTCTGCAGAACAATAGTTTGAAACTATTGTCATGACTCCTTTGGAAGTACCCTATCTCCAAAAATACTTGCATTACAATTAAAACAGCATAAAATTATAGTTATGAATCACGAAAATAATGGTATGGTTGAGGGTCACCCCAACATGAGGAACTGTATTAAAGGGTCTCAGCATTACAAAGGTTGAGAACTGTTACTCCAGACTATTTTCGCTACCATCACTAATGATCCTGAAATCTCAAAAAGCAGTAAATATGAAGTCACTGTCATTTTACATATCAAAAGAAACACAAAAATTCTCTTTGCTCATTCTAAGTAAATAAACCTTTGCTACCTTCATGTCCTAATTGTTCTTGCATTTTATGCTTTTAATTGATACAAATAGATTCCGAGGGAGATGGATTTTGAAGAGGACAGACAGGCAAGTTTTTAAACCCGCAGTTTACAGGAAGCATGTTAAAGGAGAAGGGCTTGCTGAGGTCATTTTCATATATTTTTGAAACAAAGATCTGTTCTTTGCTCCTGGTTGTTGTCATCAAATCCGTTAGAGTATCTTTGGGGATTGTGTTGTTTATCGGATGACCTGAGACTGTGGGACAGGGAGTGGGACCTAGCCCTAGGATGGCAGCAGCTTGCTCAGACACTGGATCAAGGGATAAGAAGGTTAATATATTCTGCCCACCTCCTACTTCTGCATAGGAGAGCGAGGATGCAAACTGAGTTCTACCACAGACACCCTAGTGAAGGGTCTGGTAAATTTCTGTGTTAGTGATAATAGAAAAAGAAATCGTGAATATTCTCAGTTAATTGTTACTCACTTAACAGCTATGAGATATACAAACAAAGTATATTCTGTATTTTTGGTTGTGAGCCTAGCCTTTAACGGCTGAGCCATCTCTCCAGCCTTAAAAAAATATTCTGTATCCCCATATCTAGCTAATATATTTACCATATAAACATATTGAATATGATAACTTAATATTTATATTAATATTTAATCATGACAATAAACAAAAGCCTGACTCCAAGCCCCAGGCAGTAACCCTTAGGGAGCCCATCCATCAGAGCTACATAATGGCCAGCCTCTACAGAGTAGATTCTTCTCTTGGTGGTCTGTCCTGTGTCACAGCTTCCTCCAACACCTGACGCTGTATGGGCTGTGATGAAATAAGCCTTAATTCCCTTCTCCCGAGATTGTGCTTTGTAATCGTCCTTCGCTCTAGCTTCCATAGACGTTCTGCACTGTCTAGCTATGCTTTCTGCTGGTGGTTGTGGAACTTGTCCCAGGACTTGCTACTTTTCCGATTAACACTACTGCCACCTCAGTGGACCTGTTTGTGCCAGAGATCCCTTAGTGCTCAGAGAGAGCTAGGTAAGGGACTCTCACCTTTTCCTCATTGCTTTGCAATGAGCATCTCTTCTGTGCTGTATTAGAATAACACTGGTAGCAAGCAGAGCAACTTCCAAGTGCTATGAGCCATTTTTACTATCAGACACGAGTAGGGTCTGTGGCCACCCATGAATTAATAGTTTGCTAGGAGAAACACCAGAAGCCTGAGTTCTTGGTTCCAGCTGATAGCCAAGGCAGAGCTATCTTGTGTGATTCAGTCTGTATCTTCTGAGAACCTTTTAAAGGTGAAACATTAGCGTCAGAATTGTGTTGAGTCTGTAGGATGTCCCGTTGGAATCAGGGAGTAGGAGAATTACTTGTTTTGGGAAAGGATGCAATGTATGTGTGAGAAGGAGTGTCGAAAATTGAACAACAAAACACCCAATGCAACAAGATCAAAACCACGTGTCTAGATGGAATAGATTCGTGTTCTAGAAAAGGCTTTTTTGTATCTCTAAATAGTGAGGCTTCCACCATTCTACCAGGAATAAAAGGATTGTGTGAATGAATCAATGTTTCTTTTAGAGATGAGAACTTAGTTGAATTTCAAAAGGTAACTTGAATATTTTTAAAAGACTGGATAGGATGCAAATAAAAAAGGACATGGCAATTGCAATTATCACAGAGATTGTTAATAAAACATCTTGGAACTAGAGTGTCATGCACCTTTTGTCAATCCTGACTCATAAATTACATGTCTTCCTGCTGTATCTAATGGACTTTACCGGTGGTCTTTAAATACTGATGACTCTCTCTCTCTCTCTCTCTCTCTCTCTCTCTCTCTCTCTCTCTCTCTCTCTCTCTCTCTCTGTGTGTGTGTGTGTGTGTGTGTGTGTGTGTGNTGTGTGTGTGTGTGTGTGTGTGTGTGTGTGTGTGTGTGTGTCTGTGAGGGTCGGGGGAAGGAGGGAGAGAGCAGGTTTGGGAGCGATCATCGACCCATTGACCTTAAATTATTCCATTAAGTTTAACAGTTTTCAAGTGAGTGAAAACAGGCTGCTGCGTGGAAGTTATAAGTTTTTCAGTTGTAACAAATCCAGAGTGAGAGATGGAATTATAGATTAAACTGCAGGAACTGCACTTCTGTACGTCACAGTAAATTATCCATGAACTTGGTGGGCTTTCTCCCCCAAAACAGACCTGCATAACGGAAACACTCCTGCCCTCTACGATCAGAGGTGACAGCTGGCCTGTGCTGACATTTTTGCAGGAACACATTCTGAAGCAAAATCTCCAGTGATCATTACAGAACGTCGACTTTCATTTTTTTCAGGGTCTCGCGGGAAGCTGCACCTAAAAGATGCCCAGTACTGGATGGAAGAAACCCCATTCCATCGAAAATCCAGACTGCGTTTGCCCCCAAGCAGCTGGCAGTTTGCCACATGCAGACATCTGACACACTGAGTGATATTTAAAAACGGATCTAGTTCTTAGCTATGTGTTGATACCAGGAAGGGAAAACATTCAAATATCAAGCAAAGAAGCAGGCGATATTTAAACAGACAATATAGAGTTTCTAATTTCTGCCCCAACCTCTTCCACTCCCTTGTAATAGCGTCTAAAACACTCAACAGGTGTTCTTTCATTTTACAAAAAAAATCCATAACTCCGCATACAGTAGAAGTAAATATTTTACTTGTCCTTTGGCACTTTAACATGAAATTTTAAAGTATTTCAAATAACCCACAGCTTGTCCGTGACCAAATAGAGCTCTGGTAAAAATAAAATATCATTCAGTTCGTTCAGCACCAGCCGGCTAAATTTAAACCCTGCATTATGCAATCTGAAAGCGTCCTTGCTTTTCCACCGTGTCTTAGGAGATTCTCGTCTAATGTCAGTCACTTCCAAATCGCTTCAGTCTCTTAACACCTAAACACAGCACAACAGGACCAAATTAAGGTGTTCACAGGCAATTGGAGACAGAAAAAAAATCCATTTGAAAGTGGATATAGGCCATGATACCTTCAAAGCACAATCTCCCTCTCCTCTCTTGGAGTTTGTAGCTGCCGTAATTAGGGCTGGCAGATCCAACTGGCAGTGCTTTTCTTAATTCTGAAAAACTTGTAAGAACCTGATTCTTTAATCTTTGCTCCAGTAAGACTCCAAGAGGACATAAGCCCACAGCTAGAACAAAAACCACAAAATCAAACTACATCTGGGAAAGAATAGCTTCCCTCCCTTCTCTGAGCATGCTGACGCAGTTCAGAGTTTTCCTGCCCCTCATTAGATTCTATGAAATATCATTCATATTTATTCATTTTTTAATTTAAAAGACAAACCTTTAATGACCTTATTATTCCTTAATAGTAAACACAAAAATAATTTATTATAAAGAAATTAACATGTGAGGTCCTCAATTTCACATCCAACAATGCTAAATCCAAACTGATCAGATGAAAATTGACTTTAGATTTCACTGCCCTTCAGTGATAGCAGAACATTTATAACCTTGGCGCACAGACAGGACTATATTACACATACCTTTTTGCCAGATTCCACCCTAACCCTGTGGCGATGCTCAATAGACTCACAACACTTCACTCAGTAGGCTCCTTCCTGTTTCACAAACAGCCAATTTCCCAGTCCCCTGAAAGCTACCAGCAGAGTGGAGACCAGCTCCACTAAAGTCAATGAAGCAAGGAGATGGGGCTGCTGAATTTATTTTAGCCCTGTGTCCAAAGGGTACAACTTAGCACCTATTTTTAGGAACTGAGCTCTGTATAGGTGGGGCTTGAGTCAACCACTCTTTTCAGAAGTGAGTCTTTGAGGGCATGCTGCTTAGTAGTGTCCTGGACAATGTATGCGTGGCTCTCACACATGTGCAGTCAATCAAGCTGCCTTCTGCAGCCACTACCACAGCAAAGTCTGAACTCCCCAACATGGTATATGAAATGAATTATGAAAGAGGTATAACATTTATAGCCTTCAGTTGCTTCCATGTAAAGATAGCTTTACTTATTTAAGAGTTAAGGATATGAAAATAAAGTGACAGGAAATAAATGCTATTTATTCTGTTGGGATAGTGATAATTTACTTGGGTTCTTTGGAGGCAAAACTATTTTTTTTTTAATTTTCCTTTGTATGGGAGGTTGGCTTTCCCTGTGTGAAATGGGCTATCAAGGAATTTGGGATCCTTCTACTTCAGTTTCAGGAGACTGGAATTATAGAGGATAAACCTGGGACCAAGATAGAACATTTGTTTTCAATTTTCAATTTACATACTCTTGATAGATATTTTTTTCAAGTAAAGGGGGATCTTTATTTGTTTCTTTATCTTTTTGGTGGCAGAGGATAAGGAAGAAAGGAATGAAAGGCTTTGTAGAGAAAATAAACAAACAAACATATTGTTAGTCTTAAATTATATGGCACAAGGAAGAGTAGACAGGGAAAGGAGTCATCTCACGTGCTCCTGAGATAATTCGATTTAACACCTATTGCTACCATCCTACTGACTCAGCCCCACCGACAGCCTAACTGTAGATGGGCAGAAGTCAACTAGTATTGCTCTTCAGATCCCTTCAGCTTCCTGCTGCCAGCATCTAACACATTTTGACAGCATCTAACATTTTGACATGCTAAGTCAAAATAAAGTTCTCAGCTCAACAGTCATTCATCTCTTCTATAACTTCCCTCAAGTGGTGTCCTCTATGTATCCAGCTGGTTTCACAGCAAACACAAATAAAGGAAATTGTTTTCCAACTTGAAGAAAGCATCTTCCTGACACAATGTTTATTACATCCAAAACACAAGCAAGCATCTAACCAGAGTACATTTCAGGAAGATCAGCACTTTTTTTCATATACAATATTAGTTTTCATTTAAAGATATTATAATTAGTAATATTGAGGTTTATTAACCCTGAAAAGTTTTTTAAATTGTACTGAGTACCCATAAGATTTTCCAGTGTGATCTAGTTCAAGTTTTACTGATGAACATGTGTGGTCACTGCTAGGCATGAGGCCATTTGAATTTTAAAAGATTAATATTTAATGGAAGTTTTTTAAAATTCAGTTTCTCAGTTGTACTAACTACATTTCAAGTTTTTTGTCCCCACTTGAGTCATGTGATTTTGCGGTGAGATTGCTTGTGTCACCTAGAAAGTTCTGCTGGACATTGTTCCTGTAACACTGGGTCTCAGCACAGTTTATACAAACTGTGTTCTCTTCTGTTACCTGAACAAGTTCCACCAACTTATACATCCTGACATATTCATTTTTGACTAAATTAGAGTAAGTTAAAGAAACTTTGTATGGTTGTTGCCAAGATTAAATGAGACAATAGATTAATTAGTACATTCATAATATTACTACTCCAATATAATATTTCTCAGTAAGTCATGTTAATGCAGTATGTTCATATTCATAAGAAAGTGACAGGAGACCTAAAATTATAATAGTTATGAGATTGATCCTAAAATATAAATGAGGTAGACTTTATCCTTTTATTTATTTATTTACTGATGACTAATGATGTGCTTTTAAAATAGGATAAATTGTTCAAATATTTGATGTCTGCTTCATCATCTCTCTTACATAGTCACACTCTACTTTAGTGACTAATTTCTTGATTGATTCTTCAAGTTTGATTTACAATGATCTCCTCTCAA
Source organism: Dicrostonyx torquatus (assembly GCA_028555095.1). Taxonomy (NCBI): domain Eukaryota; kingdom Metazoa; phylum Chordata; class Mammalia; order Rodentia; family Cricetidae; genus Dicrostonyx; species Dicrostonyx torquatus. The sequence continues at coordinate 2,415,715 of JAQHUG010000090.1, read as the reverse complement.
ACTTTTTATGTTTGACTTTTAAGGAAAACATTTCTGATTTGAATACATTTACAACAAATGAAGAAATAATTATTAAAGTGGATATATTTAGGATGGTATGAATACTGTACATTATATGTATGTATTGAAGTATCATATAGTGTCCATTAACAGTACAATGTTTGTTTTTATATACATTAGTTAAAATAATTTAATTAAAATTTTAAAATGAGCCAAGGAAGTTAACACATACATTACTTAAGGTGGTTAGAGATGGCAGATAAGTTTGTGAAATTTCCATGAGGAAAATGCAGACAACAACAGTGGGGTGTGATTATATAACTATTATGGAAAACTAGTATATCCGGTACATAAAAACAACAAATGTCTACAAAGATTCATTGTGTGGAGAAACCCCATCCACTGCTAGTAACAATGCAAAAGGAAGAGCCATTGTGGAGGATGCTTGGTGGATACTTGTAAAAAACCTATCATGTTATTACTTGTTGTCCAGTATGAAGTTAAAACCTCACATCTGCTCAAAAACCTGCACTTGGATGTAGATAGCATTTTAAGAGATTTTTTTCTAAAACTTAGTATCAAGCAATCTGCTTTTCATTAGACCAAATGAAAATTTGCTACAGTTAGAAATTAGAGTACTTCCCAGTGCTACAAAAAGATATTGAGGAAAACAGATTTTAAATCCACTGTGAAAATCTGCATACTTTACCGCCTGATTTTATGATATTCTGGGAAGAAAAAACTGTGGAAAAAGAAAAGTTTTTAAGGGTTAAGGCTGAAATAAAGGCTCTTTCTCGATGACACCATACTAGTGAATATGTTCTAATATACACCTGCCAACCCCAGTGAGTCAAAATTAATGTATAGGCTTTATGAGATCAAAGTGTGTCAGTGAGGATTCATCAAAATTAAAATAAATGCTCTATTCTGTTTGAGGACATTGATTATGAGAAGGTCTATGCACAGAGAGGTAGACATAAAATTTCATACATTCTTTACAGTTTCGTTATTAATCTAAAACCTTTCTAAGAAAAGTCCATTGATGCGTCACAAGAAAATTCATTTATGTTCTTATTTCTGTAATTTTCTCTTAAGAATAACATTGGACCATATAAAGGGGATATGACGTAGATTTGATTGTGTTATTTGTATTTATTTTCTCTTGCTCTCAAAATAAAACACATTCACACTTATTATTTCCTATAAAACTAAGGATTAGGAAAGTTAAATAACCTTTTGAAGATAAAAATTAATTATAAGCAGAAAATGGGCATTGAACTTAATTCTGCTGGCTCCCTTGGTTCACAATTTTAGAGACATTATTTATCCAGCCTATAATTTAAAAGTTCCAAACATTATTATATGCCATGATAATAAGCTTTGAGTGGGACAAAACCTTTCCCATATTAATAAATGCCAAGATGTAGGCTCAGCGCATGCCAGCAGTAGCTAGGTTCTCAGCGCGGGCATTAATGTAAGCTACTGGTACCTTCTACAAAGGGTGGGGGGTGATTTAAAGTTGAGCCAACTTACCATATATGTAATCTCTTTACCAAAGGGGTCCATCTAACAACTGTATAATTAGAATAAATAATTCATTACTCAGCATATATAAAATACTTGCTTGCCATTAGGACTAGGAATCTGCTTTGAATACTATAGGTGTTATAGTATCCCATTTGGGTATTTCTTGAGCAGGAGTAAAGTCTTAGTAAAATAAATTGTGGCTGAATTTTTAATTTTAATTACATTAAAAGTATGTCACGATATTAAGGAAACGTGATAAGGTCAAAATGTATGTATGACTCATTTAAAACATATCTCATAATCTTTGGAGGGTGATGATGTATTTGACAGTGAAAACCAGGGACTTCAGAGAGTGAAATCAACACTATTAATAACTATGCCAATACACAATATAAGCTGGGCCAAAGGCATCTGCAAACACTTGACTAGTAAGCCAAATGTAGATCCTCTCGACTCACCGTGTGAGGGATCTTCAAATGATGTCTTTCTCAATACAAAACAATAAAATAAAAATAGTTTTTGCATTGAGAACTTCATTGCAAATCATCTTTATCCTTTAAACTGGTTTATGTATCAATCTTCTAATGAAGAATGAAAGAACTTTAGAGAATAATTTAGTTTGATCCATAAAAAGAAAAGAATATGTCGGGGAATGTTCTTAGTTAAAAATGACAAGAAAAACACATGCTGGATGTATTTTTATTGACAACCAACTAAAATTGAAAGAAAGGGACTCAGTGTTTTGGATTGCTTGAGACAGAGGCAGAGACATAAAGGGGCAGATGGAGGGTTATGGCAATATAATTATATAAAAATATCTCGTACATTCAAAGAGAGGTGAACTTTTGCTGGCTTTCACAGTCTAGTTCATAATATATCTTAAGATCACTTAAGACTTGACTGATATCCTGCTGTGTGCTCAGTCTGTTTGTTTAACCTGCCTTTAAGGGAACACTATAAAAACCAAACGTTTTACTTGCCTTGGATTTCCCATAAACGCTCTTTATAACCCAGGTTAATATAAAGCTTTTGTCTTTACGTACTCTTCCATATCCTGATCCAGAGAGACATGTGTGTTACGGTAAGCATTTGGTAAAAAGGGCAAATGGAGTGAAAAACAAGCTTATAGAACAAATATCTGCCCCAAATGTTAAAAGCAGCATACGAACATCACACAAAAGGTTATGTTTCGTGAGTGCTTTGGGATCAGTTGGAGTGGGTAACTTAATCCTTTGTAAAACTATGTGAAATATTTTGTAAACTATTTCCCCATTTCTTCTTTATGAGGTATTTTCTGTGATGCTCAATCATGACACAGGAAGGCTCTTTGTTAGAGGCAGCATTAACAATAGCAGTAAGGATAGATACAAACATAAATTGATCCATCTCATCTGAAAGAAAGGCCACATGTAAGCCAACATTAACCCCCAATGACTGTAAAGTGAATAAAAATAATATAGATACAGTTCTATACAGCAGAGGCAACCAAAGACACAGGGAATAGGAACAGATCAGGTTCATACAACAGAAAGGCTACAGACAAGCCAGAAATCATAAACCACAAGACAGAAGGAAGACATTGAGGGAGAAATGGAGGAGAAATACTTGGGCTCACTCTTGGTCATATTGATTCAACGAAAAGTGTTGAGTTTTAATTCTGCCATGTTATGCTGACACTATTTGGTGCCTTCCAGGCTATCCTTAATGAATTATCCAATGCAAAGAGAGCCATGAGGAGATGAAATATGCTGAAGCCTGTGTAGCTCCAGTAGTGGTTGTCATTAAGAGCCATACATACCAGTCACATTTGGATAAGACACTATACAGAGAGCACACTCAGAGTCAGAGGGGAACAGAGTTTCCCAAAACTGTAGACAAAGTTTTGGATCACACCATGTTGTTATCCAAAGCCAAGAGACTTTTCACCAAATTTTTGCCATTTTGGTGAAATGTTGGATCATTCCAAGCTGCAAGTTTAGTACATCTTTAATATGTATCTCTCATCTCACATCTACTTCCCTCTGGACAGAAGTTTGGCGGTTAGTTGCTAGCTTCCTAGGAAATGACTTCTCCAGAGATTTTTGGTAGATTTCCACAGGAGTTCTTGCTTTGTACTTTGCAAAGGAGCACCCACTCACTAAGTCTTTCATCCTATAGCAGGACTGTAAAATACAGGGTAGATAGTGCAAGTCCTATTAGCAAAATTATACAAGTTCAACTATTAAGGAATTTGGGAGCAACTGAATGGGAAGAAGGAGAGAAATGCATATTGAAGCTCTAGGATATATTTAATGAGAAAAGAGTCAGACAAATTGATCCACCTCATCTGAAAGAAATGCCACATGTAAACTAATATTAAGCCAGTAAATGTAAAGTACATAAACTCACGTATCATTGCTGGTCTGATTGATAAGGAAGTTGATCGCATGGCTCTTACATTTACCTTATTCTGAAATAATTAGAAAATATTAAGAAATTGATGTTATAGAAAGACTGGAAGAAGAATGGCTAGAGAAGGTAGGCCGTGTATGAATGTGTATCTACTGATGAGATGAGCGGGCTTCAGAGTTTACCAGCAATGGCAAGATGTGGTATGAGAATGTGCATTCACTTGGTTATAGATGACAGCAATAGTCTTTGATAAAGGTAGACACGTTTATTGAAAGATTCAAAATGCTATTTGTGATTAAAAATTATATAAAACAATTTAAGCATGCATGAAAACACTATACAATACATTATGAGAATAATTTTAGCTTTTATGAGAGAGGTAAATTTAGTTAGAAATTAAAACACTGCTAAATACCTGATAAATTTCATAAACTTGGTTTTCAAAAAGATTCATGGAAATAGCTTCTTTGAAACTATATTAGATGTTTGGACAAAAATAATAGGGTGGACTGAAAACATACACACACACAAAGAAAAATAAAAGTAAAATACATTGGGAAAATGTGAATTCCAGTAATAAAAATGAAAAGCTATTTGAGTCAGTAGAAAACAGATATAAAAATTTAATTTCAGTAACTGAAATGTGGGAAAAATCTTAAATTCCATATCACAGGAACAAAGTCCAAGAAAAAAAAGATGACCTAGATAATGACGTGGATGAAGGATAGAAGCATGATCAAAGAAATGTAGCTATTACTGAGGAAGAGAGAAATAGCTAAGAAACAAATAATTAAACTTCAAATAAACAATAAGGTTTTGAGTTGAAGAAAGATTTGAGGTAAAAATCTTGATGGTTCATCAGGATAACAAGACAGTGTCTCTCAAAAAAAGATAAAAATATTCACAAAACCTTGCAAGACAGTAAAAATGAAGTAACCAAATTAAAAATGAAAGAATATTTAAACAAATACTTCACAAAATATTTTTAAATTAACCAATCAAACAAACAAACTAACCTACCTCACAACCCATGGGAACTATCATTAGTAGGCAATGGAGTGGTAATTAGGTCTACAATAAGCTATGAAACATTCCAACTACGATGGTTCAGGACCAGCAGCACCGATTAAAGATGATGTCAAGGATTCAGAAGAAATAAAGTTCTCACATTGCTGGTAAGAGTGAAAATGACCAAGGCATGACAGCAAACTAACCAGTATCTTATCTTAGCATATGTCCAATACAAGACATGAAAAGCCAGAACCCCTAAATCTATAAAACATATTTTATAGCATTAATAGTTTAGCTATTAATGACACCGAACAAGAAACAGCCTGATTATCAATAAACAAGAGAATGAAATACCAATTGTGAGCATTCACAAAAAATAATATCACAATATTTAGAAAAGAAAGGAGGGATGGTAGAAATATATTCATATTAGATAAACTATAAAATCACACAGAAGAAAGGACAACTAGACAACTTTATTTTATAAAATTCTAGAATTATTAATAAGCAATAGATATGATTAAAATCAAATTGTAATTACTTCTGTCTTGGATTTGGTTAATTGGGAGTGGGCACTAGAGAATGATCCAAGGCAACAAACCTGGTTGAAATGGATATCAACGTTCATGGAATTTATTTTATGCTGAAAGCTTGGTTAGTAGTTAGTAAATTATGGAGTTTCTAATCACACCAATGCATAAGTCTGTTGATGGAGTCATAGCTGGAAGGACTTTCAGGAGTCTCAGCTTGGCTGAAGGGAGTAGGTCACTGGAGGGATGACTGTGTAAAATCTGTCCTTTTCTTTTGCCCTTCTTATCCTGCCCTTCCCCACCTCCTGTTTCCTGAGAGGATTCTTTCCCCCAGCACACCTCCCCATGGTGGCATACTACCTTCCTAGCCATTCACTCAGCAATAATAGAGGCAAGTGGCAGTTTTCTGTAGCCTCTAGAACTGTCAGGTAAAATAAATCCCACCTTCACTACCTTTCCCCATAAACTGTGAAAAGTAGCTAAAATAGGTGTTGATGCTTGAGCAGTTTTGTGTGCTACTTTATTTAAATTATGTATCGACAGAAAGTGGGTGAGAGCATCAAGTAGTAAAAAGAATAATGAAATCATAATGGTTGGATAGCATAGGAAAATTTATTCTTCTTGTGTGTATGTGTAACTGTGTATGTAAGCGTGTGTACTAGTTTATGGAGCCCAAAGGTCAACCTTGTATGCCTTTTCCCCTTGGTTTTTGAGACAGAGTAACTCAGTGGAACCTGAGGCTCACTAATTAGATTAGAATGTCTAATTACTGAACAGTAGTATTTCCACTTTGCTTATTTTGGGATTACAAGTGTGTCCACTGTGGATTTTTCCTATTGACATTCTAGGGGTCATGGGGATTGATTTTGGATCCTTATGTTTGTGTTGCAAGCAATAGCAATAATCTCTCCAACTTCCCCACCAGTTTTTAACGATGCAGATTTTTTTTATGAGTTTAGTAACTTGAATAGGGAAAAAATCTAGGAGGCAATAAATTGGTGTTTTTCTCTGGAAGATGCATCTCTAATGATGACTTGTGTAAAAGTTTCTCTGTGTTACAGCAAAAAGTTATCTGTAGTTGATCTGCATTCAAGGATTGAATTTGTGCATCCGCCAACTGCAGGTCAGAAACATTGAGAGAGAAGCTGCACCTACATGACCGTCTTCCTGAGAAATGCAGTATAGTAACTATTTATATAAAACATTTTAGAAGTTAATACACGTATTCTTGAGATGTCTTACATGATATGGCACCCTAGGACTTGAGAGATGGCTCAGCAGTTAAGAGGACTTAGAGTTCTTGCACAGAGAGAAACTGTGTTGCCTCCCAGCACCCACACAGGGCTTCACAGCTGTGTGTAACTGTAACTCCAGTTCCAGGAGCTTCAATGACCTCTTCTGGAATCTGTGTGGGTGCACATACATATGTGCAGGCAAAACTATCCTACATGGAACATGAAAATAAATAAATCTTAAAGAAAAAATTAAATATATAGAATGGTATTCACAGGTTACATGTTAACACTCTTCTATTTCATGCAAAGGACTTGAACTTCTGTGGAATTTGGAATCTGTGAAAGGTCTTATTACCAAAGCCCCACTTTTGCTATGGACTGATTCCAATGGTCTTAAAAAAAAGCAGATAGATGCAGCAAACAGAATAAATACATTTTCTCAAGTGGGAAGGCCTTTTATCACTAGATAAGATGGTGTCCATTGTACAGTATAGATGAACTTACTGCAAGCTGTTACTTTTATGTCTTATTTCTCTATTGCATATTTGACATAAATAAGAAGGGCCTAGCTTATTTATGGACTGATTTATTAATAATATCTCCAGGTTCTCATCTGTCATCCTTGCTCTGTATTTCATATGATGCTGACATACTCTGAGTAAGGCTTGACCTTTGTTGATTTGTGGGTAGCTGATTTTTCTTTCAAAAATTCTTGAAGCTTTTCAATTATTTGTTCTAGATATTTAAAATATTTTAATGGGAAAAGTACCTCAATGCCATGTGTCAATAAACAATATAAATAATATAAAAGCAAGTACCATGTATGTACCAGTCTCAGTCCAGACTTATTGAAATCATCATATAATTGAAACTGCATAAGAAATATGTGTAATAATATATGGTTTTCCATTGCTTTTTATGTTTGTTTAATGAATTAATAGAGACACAAGAATGCTAAGTATATTTACCAGCATACATACTCTAAGTTTAACCGTCAAACTCTTGATCCAAACAGGCTCATACCAAATTAAATTCTTTCAATTATCTTATTTTGGAGTAGTGGAAGAAGTATTAACCTTTACCTTGTCTTTCAGAAATAATTGTATAAAATTATTTTAAATGATTTCTTTTGAGATATAATAAACTGTGTTCTTATACTACATTTTAGCAACCAAATGGTGCAATCCTTCTAAGTGCTCTTAATATACTAATTAATGCACTGGCTGTCATTCCACCAGACTCTGCCCCAAAGCCACCCTCTGTGGTTCAGCCTGTGGTATTACAACACTCCTCCTGTGAGAGAAGGCAAAATGATAAGCTTCTTCATGGAGCTAGGAAAGGGCCCTGGAGGGACACCAGGAAAGAAATGGCTCTTGGTTTCTCTTCTGAAGGTCCCTGCGCTGTGAGTAGACTAAGGCATCTGGCAGCTCTCCATGGTACCTCCTTTGCATCCTAGGATGGTTCCCAATACAGACTCCCAGTGGAGGACTTCCTCACACAGTGTGTCCCATTGAAGCCTTTCCAATCTAGCCTGGTACACTGGCATTTGCAAGTAAGAGTTCTACTTTAGAATCGCTTTCCTGTGCACTGGATGTTGCATGTGATGGTCAATATTGATTATCAGAATTAGAATCACCTGTGTGGAACAAAATCTTGAACAGGTTAATTGATATAAGAAGTTCCCTCTTAATGGCCATTTGGAAGTTATTATTACCAACTGTTTACGATAATAAGGAAATACAGATTAGTATTTAATCACCTAGTATAATTGAAGTTATAGTCACATTAGGTAGGTTTTCAAAATCAAACAAAGTTATATTTTAGACAGACATGTCATCTTCAAACATTTCAGATATCTACAGAATATGGTATTTAAGATGTTTTCATAGCTGGGCAGTGGTGGCACACACTTTTAATCCCAGCACTCAGGAGTCAGAGGTAGGCAGTTCGATGCCAGCCTGGTATACAAGAGCTAGTTCCAGGAAAGCTAGGGTTGTTACACTTTTAAACTGTCCCAAAAAAAAAAAAACCCAAAAAGATGTTTTAATAACATAGGTCCATTTTATGACAATGAGACATGTCTGCTCCTGGCAGCACCAATCTAATTCAGAGAAGATAATGGTCTTCAAAAAAACTCCACATGGAGCTTACTTGTTTTGTGGCAAAAGTAAGTCACTGGGTAAAAAAACGCCCTTGCCTCAAAATAAAAGAAAATACGGAGACAATTATGTCATTTCAGGCAGTAGTACTTTAGTGCGTTTTCACTTAGCTGGTTCAGCTGCATTTTTACAAAGGTATTTACAAGCTGTAACAAAGGAAGCCACACAATTATCAGTTCTTCTTGGTTACCTTCAAATGCAAATCCTGTAGATTTAGAGGCCAACTCTGCCTGTTTCAGCATGAGCACAGTGATCTGTTAGAGCATTTCATGTGGATGAGCAGCCTCATATTTATGCACTTTATTTTCAGTGAAGAGAAAAAAACTATTATGGGTTTTTGTCCACACTTAGTAATGTCTTCTGGACTGTCTTTATCAAAATTCCAAGCAGATACCCAGGCAAACTGTGAAACGACAGTTTCTCTATTTCTTTAAGTATATGAAATTACATTTTCACAAATGTATATACATTTCATTTGTATTTGTCTATTACAATTATGTTAACAGTGATCCTAGGTTACTCTGTCAAATTTCATTGCTTCCTTTCAAAGGGCATTAAAATGGTGGTGCTGTGCAAATACTGTGTGCAGGAAGAAGGAAGAACGGAGAGCATGGAATATCAAATACTATCATTTTAGTGTCTCCCTTCCTTCTGTCATGTTTATCTATTTGGTGCTCTGAGGGGGGGGGAGAGGCTGACTTCTAAAGTGTTGTTCGTGCTGATTTATGTTAAAATGTTTGCATAAACTTCTTCACTTTGCTTCATGTAGATTAAGAATACAAGCATAAATTTGATTTTGACATTGAGATGGGAGAACATTCCAGTGAATATACCAGCATTAAAATTACATCCTATAAAGAATAACGAATTTATGGTACTGTGCAGGTAAAATGTCTTTATTTTATGGACTCCAAGGTAAATAGAGTAGCAAATAGAGAAACAAACAAACAAATGGTCATGTGAATTAGTTCCTGAAAGTGTAAAGGAAGCAAGGAGTAGATTAATACTGTATAAGTAAGAATCCCAGTACTCGTTAATCCAGCTTTTTCAAGAACACCATGTGGATGGTATATATCATTATTGAGTTCTGCATCATTATTGACAATGCTTACTTCTGTGGTTTTAGTGAACCCAATACATTTTGTTGCCAATAAAACGATATACTAAATGTTTCTAGGTAATAATTTACAAGTAAAAAAGAATGAATTAAAGGGCAAACTCTGACCCAACAGGCTTTACTTCCACAACAAGATCTTCTCCCACTCTCTTGTTTTCTTTGTTGTTGTTTGTTGGTTGGTTGGTTTTTCTTTTAAGTTTGGTTTTGTTTGAGGATGATGTTGACAAGGGCAAAGGAGAAATGTGAGGGGATAGGGAGATAAATGTGATCAGAATGCATGATGTGAAATCCACAAAAATCATTAAAAGTTAAAAAAACAAGAAAATGCTAAATATATGTATTTTTACATAAAATAAGAAAGAAAAAAAAGAACTGAGAGACTAAAATTAGCCTGGATGTTTGGGAGAGGGAAATGGAAAACATCATGTTCATGACCACAAAGCCTTTAGCTACAGGGTATCTATTTTTTCATCCTTTGCTTTGATTATCATTTTACATTGACAGATTAATTCTTATTTCCAAACCCCAATCACTTCAGTTACTCTGTCCAGGGCTCATAAAAATATGATATGTATTTGAGAAAATAATTTTCAGGTGCATCATTTCAATTAATTTCTGAAAAACATAATCCATGGCCAGTCTCCTTCACTGACTCACACACATGGGTGTGTGATCAGCACTGAGTGTGCACTGATAGTCTATTATGTACTGGGAGTGAATTATAAAGCCTTGTGCTCCACAGACTTATAGTTCACAAATTCAGAGTATGTGGGCACATCTGAGAGGCATCACAAAATAATTCACTATAGTTAAACGTGTCTTGAGGAAGTGTTCCAAAAATAAAAGTTAAAGGAAGCAAAGCCTACGGCTTGAATTTCCATTAACACCAGTATGGTTTTGAACTCACCACAGTGTGACAAGTCATATTTATGCAGTATTTCAATTACTCCTCACAACATACTGAAGAAATAATATTAATCTTACTACCTTCTAAGAAGAAATTACAGCCAATTCATTGACCTACTAGTAATATCTTTAGGTTATATAATGTTATATCTCGAAGAATATTTAAATATGAAAACTTCGAATAACAAATAAAAATCATATAAAATTTTGCCTATTATCACAATTCATGTTCAACTATTTATTAAATTGAGTCTATATATTCTACAAATATAGAAAAATATTATATTCTACAAGTTATAACTATGTTTGACTATCTTACTATTTCTCCCTGTGAAAAATGAATCTATTTGATTGTTCATTTAGTTTTTTATCATATACTCCATTTAGATAACATGCTATTTAAGTATGTATGATGGATGCAACATGTCAGAATTATTAAATTCAGGTACACAGATAGTGCCAATGAGATATGAAAATTCATGTCATGCTTGGGAAAGCACCTGTAAATAACATTGCCATCATTTTCTGTGGCTGTAAGGTTGCTAGGCTATAACACCAGCTTTATTTGATACCTAAGCATTGGATCAATCACAGTGCACGGTTGTGGAGCTCAGCACAACTTTCTACATCTAAGGTTCAGGCATCATTGTGGAAGAGGGACTGGAAACATTAGAAGAACAAGAGATTGTTGTGTCTCTTAGAAATTTCGAAAGCTATATCCATAAAGTCTCAAAAATGGCTGCCTAAATATTACCTGACAAAGGATGACACCAAGGAAGACCATAACACCGAAGGGGGAAAGCTCCCAGTGTCTCAATGCCAGAGAAAGAACTACAGGAAATGAAAGAATATTGAGAGCTGGAGAAATTATCCAACAAGAAATGTTATGTCCTGCAAGCACACACGGGAGTAACATTATTCAGGATGAACAGGAACATTAGCCAGATTGGCATGTTATAGTTATGTATTTTTTTGTGAGTGTGTGTGTGTGTGTTCTGAGCATGCACACACGTGTGCATGTGTGTGTGTATCAACAATTCAATGGAGAGAGAACGTGAATTTGAAAAGAGGCAGGGGAGAAGTGCATATAGGGGATTGAAGTGAGGAAAGGGAAGGGGTAAATGATGTAAGTACGATAAAAATTAACTGGGTGGTTGTGGCACATGTCTTTAATCCTAAAACTTAAGAGGAAGAGGCAGGCAGATCTCCATGAGTTTTTCAGTCTGGTCTACAGAGCCAGTTCAAGGATAGTCAAGGCGACACATGAAACCCCACCTTGAAAAACAAAAAAAAAACAAACAATAAAAGAAAAAAATGTTTAAAATCTTGTACTTTCTTTAAGACTTTAAAAGCTATATAGAGGATAACAAAAGTAATGGAGGATTCCCTCACAGGCCACATTTTACCTACTGTGATAGGCATCTACAATCTACACCATAAATCAACTGCTTATTAATTATGCTTCAACTTCTCGGTTTACTTTTCAAGACCATAACATAACGAAAACACAGCATGAATGAGATATCAGGGTGCAAAGATATCTATTTCTTCTATCCACTGTAGACTCGTGGCTATGGATCCTTTAAGAAAACAAGAAGATGAGACTCCTGATTGTGAGAATGAGTGTGTCCTTGACTCTTGCCCCCTTTTTTTTGGGTGGGGCTCTATTTCTCCTGATGGGTTGCCATGTCCAACTTACACAGTTTTGTTTCATCTTATTATGTACTTTTCTAATGAGACAGAAAGGAAGTGGATCTGGAGAGGAGGGGAAGGAGGAAGAACTGGGAATAGTGGAGGGGAGGGAAAATATAATCAGAATATAATGTGTGAAAAAAATCTATTTTTTATAAAAATAAAAAGACTAACAAGAGGCGAGTAAACAAATAAATTTAACTTTGTTTTCTTTTTCTTTCTTTTATTGGGAGGTGACAGAATAAACGATGTAAGGAAATGAAAACCCCAATGATTGGTGGGAATGTAGGCATTTATGGTTTCTCTTCAGGAAATGGAGAAAATCCAGGAGAAATAAGTTATGCTGAAGTTACACACCAAGTCACCTACGTAAGACAGATACGATTCTTTCTGGTAAACATTAAAAGAACACACTAAGTTAATACTTCTTAGAAATTTTCTATGTTTTGATAGCTGAACATTGTCATTCTTTTTAAATGTATAGAATATTTCATGATAACGGGTAAGCTTTCCTCCATATCTGGAAACTTCTGGGAAGACATATTGCTGAGTGAATTAATGAGGGGTTGCATTCTGCACCTTCCTCATCCTGTGTCCTAGGGTGCTTTCCTTAGTCATTAGGACACTGAAACGTTTAATTTTAATATTTGCATAGACTTTCAGCTCTAAAAGAAAAATTTTTAAAAACTTGTCTTTTTGATAATTCCATGTCTTATCCTTATGCAGCACTCCAACACATGATAGACATATAGGTTGTGTTCATCTTTCCTCATAAATAGCAATAGCACAGAATATATCTTGCATCATTAATGACTACACTCAGGTGCAGTCCTTCTTTTATCTAAATAGATAAAATTGATGTGGAGCTGTGTGACATTTTGAATGTTAATTAAGTTAATATCTCCCGAGAGATTATACTATTCTTGTGCTACTGCAAACACCTTTCTTTATACAGTCCACAGACACATTGTGAAACTCTCCTTTGTCTTAGCTCTTCCAATGAGAAAGGTTGTGTCTGAGTATTATGATAATGTTTATTGCCTTAATTATTAATAATGCTGTTCACATTTTCATGATTTTTATCTGTTTCCAATTTTCTTTGGTTCTTAATCATTGCCTAATTTTATAGTAGATTCTTCTCTTGATAGGTACATATTAATATGCTCACGGTTATAACTGTTGTGAACTTTGCTTTCTATTTTTCCAGTCTTTTAATATTAGCTAATATATTGTTTATGAAACAGAAGTTTAAATGCATTTATGATAATTTATTCTTATATTAATGCTTTGGAGTTTCTCTCTCTAGTATTCCTTATAAATGCTCTATGATGCGCAACATTATTCTGCAGTTTTTCCAATCATTTTTTACAGTGTAGAGGTTTGAGTTTTTATAGTTAACTTTAAAACTACATGAAACAAATTTTATGTATAATCAAAGAGATGTTATTTTTCTTTCTTTAAGTTTTGATTACTAATCTTGGGCATGTTATGAGATCTTACTATTGTATTCCTTCAGAGAAATTTGCAATTTTCATGAGTTTCAAGAATTTACTGCAAATTCAGGAATGGAAGTGTGGTTTTGTATATCTCCAAGACCGCAAATCTGAATGGGGTTTGGTTGGGAGCTACTACTCCTTGCTTCAAGAATTGCTTACAAATAAAATTATTTTGATTATTCCAAGACATACTTTACATAACCATATGTTTAGCCTGTCTTCTGATTCGTGCACAGCCTATTGTATTTTTCAGCTTGGTAGCTTGTTACTTATTCAGCTCTTCATTCTGTATGAGTTCAGTGCCTAGTATCCTAAATCAATTTCATGTATTCATCTTTGAAATCAAAAATTCTAACTATGAATATAAAAAGAAAATAGACATTTTCTATCCATACTGCCTCCCTGGGTTTCTTTGATTTTCTCTCCAAATCTTTCTTAATAGATACCTTTCACTTTCTAAAGAATTAGCTGTACAAACATTAATCAATATTTTTGGCACTAAATGACTGGATAATTTCAGAAAGTATGAGCCATGTTATTTTTAGGAAAGAGACATTTTTAACGCTCCAAAATATATTTTATAGTAAGCATTTTTCTATCATATTTAATTACTATATGCTCTGTATGAGATAATTTAATTGAAATGCTTGCGAGTTTTCTTATGGCCCTGAATAATAGTTCTTAAACTGGTTGAGACCAATAAACTATCATCTTAGATTTGAGAGAAATGCCAAGTTTTGGATTTAATTTAATACATAGTACTCTACATCACCAGGAGTCGAAGTAAACCAACAGGCTCCCAGACGGTTCTGGCAGCATCTCAAGTTGGGAGTCGGTATCCTGACATGTCATTTTCCAGAACTGGAGAATCAAAAGAGTAGAAGGGTTTGTTGTTTAACAAGGGTTGTATATATTTGCTTCTATTGCTTGAGTTAATATTTATTAAGCATATATCTAAAACATTTCAATTATTTTGTTACACAATTTTTGTAATTCCACTAATTTTTTTTTGTTTTGTGCAGTTTGAGATTGAAAGTCTGTTGAGAACTATACTTTCTTGATTGTTAAATTGCTATGTTCTCTGGTTTTTTTTGTCTATTTGTATCCTGAAAACACAACAGCAATGTTAACTTAGTGTTTTATTGTTTAAAATAAGATTTTTTTTATTTTTGAGATTATGATATAACTAGATCATTTCTTTGCCTTTTCTCCCTCCAAACCCTCCCATGCATGCCAACTTTTCTTGCTCTCTTTCAAATTCTTGGTCTTTAATTATTTTGGGGTGTGATCTATGAACATATGTGTATGTGTGTTTCTAAAAACATAAATGTAAACTTCTCAGTCTGTATAAAGTTTAATAGATATACATTATTCATATATAGCACTATTCTGTCTGCTCTTAGCATTCTTTGTCTACCTGTAGCTCTTTGAGGTTCCTGGAACTTTCTCCCATCCATGGTAATATATCTATTGGTGTCTTCTCTGTTCAGGTCATATTTAGGCATGTTGGTGCAGCTTTGTGGAAATAGCTTCAGTCATTTATGGGAGACACAATTTCACAGCAAACTCCCAGATCCTATGGCTCTTACAATTTTTTGTTCTTTCTTACACAATGATCCCTGAACCCTAAGTGTAGGAGTTGTGTTGTAGATGTATCCAATGAAACTGGAAAACACAACTCTTCATTTTGATTGGTTGAAGTTTTCTGCAGTAGTATCTATGTGTTTCAAACCCAAGTTTCCTTGATGAGGGCTAAGAACTACAGTAATCTGTGAGTATAAGAACCAATATTAATTATGTAGTTAGGGATTATGAGGATTTCAAAAATTAACATTGTTTTCCTCCAAGTCTCATGACTTCACTAGCCCTAGGTCAGTGGCTAGGTTTCCAGTACAAGGCATGATTTTCCTCTTGTCAGTCTTATGACTCTTGAAGAGCTGTTTTTTTTTATTATTGTATATATTTTAAGTCTTTCTTCTTTTGTAGTAAATCCAATTTTTGAAAGTGTCTGTTATAGGCTTTTTAAAGTATAACTTGACAGTCATTCTGATAAAGAATAGAAACACATATTTATAAAGAATATGATCAATTTAAATTTATTTCAACTATCTGTTTTTGATATTATAGATACCTTAACTACTCTGTAAATTTTGTTGACTCTTTTCTGGTTTTCCTTTGAATTACTTATGGTTTCTTTTTCCTCTCTAGTAGTTTAAAAAGAATTTTATTTAAACATTTTAATCACTTTATTTTCTCAAAGAACAAAATGATCCTCTAAGAATAATTTTTGCTGATTACCTGTCATCCGCATTTCATGTAACCATTTGAAATTTTACTCCTCACTTGAATCCTTGAACTTGAGATCCTCAAGGTTCCGTCCAGGCCACTCATTCCCTAGCACTCACAGAACCCCGAAAAGCTTTTACACTTAGTTATTCTTTATTACAGCTGAAACATACAGATTAAATAAAGAAAATGTAAACCATGTATAGAGTAGAGGTCAAGAGAATTCAGAGGGAGCTACTAGCTGCATGGACACTGCTTTATCTCTTAGCAATATCTGAAAATGTGTATGGAGCATGAGCAATTGAATCTGCGATAAAAAAATTAAATCATTTTCTCCATTTTGAATTTCTTGTGTATTTCTGCCAGTATAATTTCTCATGAAACTCTAAATGTACTAGATTTTAAGGTGACTTTGGACCCTGTTTTCTTCTAGCATTCAGAGGGGACGATTCCACCACAGATTTTTCAGCTTGAGGCACGTTCGTGTCAGAACTCCGCTTTCCTCCATATCTGGAAACTTCTGGGAAGACATATTGCTGAGTGAATTAATTAGGGGTTGCATTCTG
>JAQHUG010000090.1:2361513-2387721 GCA_028555095.1 Dicrostonyx torquatus | reverse complement strand
TACCACTTTATGTTTATATAGGCAGTGAACCACAGATGGGAGAAAGGATGTTCTTTGGTGGGAAGGCCTGAAAATTGGACAGGGGCTCCAGGTTATAGTTTTGTAAGTTTTCATATATAGTGGTGTGGGGTTTTAGTGATGCTGCTTTTTGAGTCATTCATCCTTTCCTGTAAGTAAACCCAGTATTGTCACTGTTTCATTAGGATACACTTGGGTGGAATTGTTGCTTTATTCTCACTGGTGACACAACAACTGGGATAAGAGAAGTGTTTTAACGTCTGCCCAGGGAAAACCAAGCAACAGTGGCACTCAATGGATGGAAGAAGGATCCATGATGTCCCCTATCCCAGGAAACTTCTGACTAGAAATAATTGTTGACAGAGGAGTGACATTTTATTCAACCCTGGAGCCAAAATTTCCCCATAACTCCAGTAAATAATTTTCTATTCACAGTCAGGTAAGAAATTTTAATTGAAGGTAGTGGGTCATACATGAAAAGAAGACAGAGGAGGAGGAGGAGGTAGACTTCTTCAGAAGAAAGGTTTCAATGGAAACAGAGGGACATGAGGGATGGACTGGATGATAAAAATGACTTAAATTTGTTGTATAAATCTATAAAATTTTCAAGCAAAAACAAAAATATCTTAACATAGTATCCATCATATAATACTCAATACAGTATTATTTATTTGTTGGTTATTTGTTAGTTAGAGACAGAAAGCCAACTAATAAATTCGTGCTTGGTCATTTGAAAACTTGACATTTGAATCACTTTGGGTTTTAGAGATTTTTGTTAAAGATGTTTATTTGTCTTCTCTTTCCAACAGAGAAAAACTCCTACAGAAAGCCACAGTCAATCAAAATGCAGAGTTGTGGAGCACAGTCTCATTGAATAGATGCATTTACAAAATACTCCTGCACTTAAGGCTCAGAGAAGAGGGAATGGAATGATTGTAAGATCCAGAGGACCAGGGAGCTTGCTGTGAGAATGTGTCTTGTAGTAATAATAGGAGTTACACTCAGAAAGCCTCACCAACATCAGTGCCCAAAGTGTGAACTGGAAAAGAATGACACCAATAGGCCTGCCAAAATTTATAACTAGAGGTAACTGAAGAATGTTGGGAGTGGGAGAAATAACCTTCCCTAGGAAGGGGGCACACCAATTGGTTATCCAGTACCAAATGGTTAGCCCTAAAACATATATAGAAGCAACATTATATATACTGAGCAGGTTTTACACACACACACACACATAAATCATTCTGAGATGGTATATATGTGTATATTTAGATATATTCACACATATGTACAACATGCTCATCATATTATATATTTGCACATAACAACAATTAATAACAAAAGAGGCTATGAATTTAAAGGATAAACAGGAAGCATATATGAAATGACTTTAAGGAAGAAAAGGGAGGGAGAAATGTTTATATTACAATTTCACAAATAAAAACAAAAGTATGTTATTTATTACAATCAAAATAATTCATTCTAATTTTTTCCTCCCTTATCTATATCATTACCCAAACTCATCAAATTGCATATTTTTTATGTTTAAATTTGTTAAGTCAAATCTGAGAGACATTACAAAAACTAGCTGATAAAAATCTGTCTCAGAGAAAGTGTTAATGGGATGCACCAACATACAAGCTTTGTTCATAAGAGAGGGATGTGGAACAAACTAAATAGATGGTGAAGGAAATTAAATACTTACTGGGAATCTGGGTGTCTATTATTCAGCATAGAATCTGAGGGTGATGAACTAGTGCCTATCTATGCTTCTCAGGACTTGTGGGTGTTTGGAATTAATCCTACAAGTATTGCTTATTCTGGGATGGAGTTACTAGTTACATTGTTAACTAAAATTTAAAACTGTAAGTTATCAGGCATTCAATATCACTCTTGTGTTGCAAGTATACACACATATGTGTATAATTGTGTAATTATAATTACAAAAGTTTATGAAAGAATACGAAGTACTGCTTTAACCTTGATATTTTATGCCTAATTACTTATATGCTTAAATCGTTTGTGACTACATAGCACAATGGTTCTCAACCTTCATAATGCTGTGAATCTTGAATACAGTTCCTCATGTTGTAGCAACCTCACACCAAAAATTATTTCATTTCTACTTCATAGCTGTAATTTTGATACTGTTATGAATCATAATGTACATATCTGATATGTAGGATATCTTATATGTGACCCCTGTAAAAGGGTTGTTTGACCACAATGGGATCACAGCCCCCAGGCTGAAAAGAAATGCAGTAGAGTAACTCACACAGTCAAACTCTGAAAAGTGTCAAATTTCATATTATCCAGGCAAATATGCTTATGCCCTTAGAATAAAACAATTCTTTACAGCAGGGAAGTATTGACAATATACTCTGATAGTGTAGGTTAGGTCAGTCTTGGTCTATGTTAATCAATGAAAAACTAGTTAAACATTAAAACAGTTTATAACTTTGACATCAAAGTCAGATTTATAAGCACTAAGGAAGTATTCATATGAACTCATAGTAAAAAAAAATCTTCCTTTAAAAAATAGTAGTATATAAGACTGAGGTCCTTTTTGGCACTAATAAAATAAAATCAAAATAAAATTATTAATACCGATCTTTATTACACTTTTTATCTGGGTTTTATTGTTTAGTTCTTGATATTTCAACATATTTGAAATTTTAACACAAAAACATTGTTATGACCTCAACCCTCAGCATGGCGAGGGGACCCATGCCTGAAGTATGACTCCTATATGTGTTGCTATTGTCAATTGGTAGCTTCTAGGGGATGGGGAGTCAGTTTCTTCTATGAGTGTAGCCTCATAGAATTTAACTACATTCTAGTGGAAGGTCACGCATCCAAGAATACTAGGGCAGCACAAAGTGGATTTTATGATTTCTAAAAAAAGGGGGGGGGGACACAAGCTGGGTATGGGAGAAAACAGAGTGGGTCTGGCATAAACTGGGGAAGAGGGATCAAAATATCTTCATGAAATTCTTGAAGAACTAATAAAAGTATATACTAAAAAGCAAATTTGTAATGCTTGACAATGAACAATAAATATCCTGCAGAATGCCGGCTCTAAGGTTATAAAATCAGAAACATTGAAAACCTTTGTGTGGGAACCAAAGAACACAATGGTGAGCAGGTGGAAAGAGTGGAGCTAAAGGCCTCCTAATTTCAGCCAGTCAGTCTCAGTTTTGCCTTCCAACGCTAGTATTCCCATAGCCTGCCCCCTCTTAAAAGCTCCTTTTGGGGCCTTTACTAATCGGTTTTTTCTTGTCTTTCACTTGCATTCAATCTAGTGCAGATTAAGTTTAATCACGGGCTAAATATACAAGGGAGAAAGTCTTAAAGGTTGATACTTAATTGAATTAGGATATCACTTGGGTATACCAAAATGAACTTAAAATGAATAGAGGTGGCGGTACCAATTTGTATGCATTTAAAGAACCATCCATCATTAGAAATCTTTCTTTTACCCTTCCCACATCCACTGCCCACTTTAAATTAGATACTTAAGCTAAATGGAAACATAATGGGCTGAGCCATATGTAAATCACCCTAAGGATCGGTCTGTACGGTCATAAGATACAGGTTCTCAAGATTTAATGCGTATGAGAATCACTCAAGATTGTGAAGGACTATTGTGTGCCCAAGAAGTCCACATCTTTAATAGCATTCTAGGTGATGCTTATGGAGTGGCCCACAGGAAACATTTCAAACAGACTTTCAGGAAGAGACTGTCATGCTTTCCCAAACTATAAAGAAGAACATTCTGTCGTGCAGTCTCCAAAGCTCATGGGAGCTGAAAATGTGACTGTTTGCCATATGTTTTCCAGTTGACAGCATCAAAACAAAAATAATTATAATTTCCAATAGCTAATGTAAAGCCCACAATAAGAATTACTGTGGCTTAGGGATTTAAAATTGAAAACAATCCTAAATATGTCTATCATAACTGATGAATGACAACTTTACTTTTAAATAAATATTATTGTGGTTGAAATATATATATTTGTCGTTCAATTGTTAACATATGAACTACTAATATTGATAGCGTTTGTAAATTATTTACCAGATTTATGTGTTTTTCTCCTACAATGTCATTTATTTATTTATTTATTTATTTATTTATTTATTTATTTATTTATTTGTAGCTTGTACACTTTTACCAGTGATTAAAAAAAAGATAAACAGATGGTTATGGCTTTGGTGGGGTAAACAAGATAAAGACTTTTGACCAGGTAATCATTCCATTTTATAACACTAAAGAAGACACATTTCCTTTTAGGACACTAAATGACAAAATGAATTGCTTTAAACAAGATCTATCTCTGGATACTGAACTTCTTCATCTGTATAATAAGGACAAATTGCTGAATTTTCATTACAATTAAACAAAAGAGAAGTTTGTGACCATTGATGATTCAAAAAATTGCTTATCTACCTCTGGCTGATATAAAAATCAATCAGGCCTTTAAAATAAATATTATCCACAGCATGTTACAGAATAGAGGTTTTATGAGCCTGAGAACTGAAATGCTTCCTTTTCAAATGAGCGCCATAGGTGTTATTTTTTTTTTTTGAGAAGAAAGTAACTAACTACATTTATTTAATCTTCAACCCAATCGAAGATCTGAGAAGGGAAATAACATTACCTGAGTAATTAGGAAGTGCAATCAAACAACTTCCAAAATATGTAACAAGTCACAGAGACAGCTGGCTACCTGGGCAATCACCCAAAGTCACATTTGCAGTGTTGAAGCAACCAGCTTTGGCTAAGGCCTAGAATAACTGACAGATTATTTTAAAAGGCAAGAAAATTTTCAAAACCATCTTACCCTGTCTTGGCAGGATTTGACAGTTCTGCTTATCCATTTCCAGCTTTTATGTATTTTGTCAGTAGTTGAGGTATGGGCAGTTCCTTGCCCAGAGGCCGGTTTTGCCAAGAAGAGGACAAGCTCCAATTGGAGTGTCTTGGCGCTCAACAGTCTCTCGGGAATAGATCGGTGTAGCCAGGAGCGTTTGTTTACCACAGAATTCTAGGTTATATTAAATGCCATTTTCTACAGATCTTTGAAGAGGTTGAAGACTATTTATACAGAATATAATCTCTATGTATCTAAAGAACCTGATTAGTCTGACTATAAATATGACAAACATAGATGACTATTGATCTACAATTCTTAATATCTATATGACTTAAAGACATTTGGAGGGTCATTGTCCTCATTTATTTCTTTTTTTATTCCAAATTTATTAGGCACATTTAGCCTAGCTATATAAAAAGATATTCAGGGCATTGTTAATTATTGTTTTCTTTTGTACTGTTATATATATATATAACTGTTATATATATATATTTATAATATATATAATATATATTATATATATAATATATATATTATAGTTGTATAAGCTACACAGAGAAAGATTATATATGATTTTTATATTTATATGTTTTATATTTATATATTCACAAAAGGAAAAGCCAGATAATGGTGAAATGCATAGTTTCAAATCCTTACATTGAAAATACATGTTGACCCGAAAATCCATTTTAAAATATACAGAAGCATTAGCATATAGTGCACTTACCCCTGAGTTATGTTTTATTTTCTATGTTTCCACCATTTTTTGATAAATTTTAATTGAAGCACTTATATATTTCATTTATCAAGCATACATTTTGCAGTATCAAATATCAGAAGACATATCAAGATGTTTGTGCTAACCTTCGATGCTGTGGCTGTGATCATTTTTGGGTGACATCTTGTGCAAAGATGTTTCTTCATGTCTCAGGTCTGCATCTTTCAGAGAATCATCCGCCTGACTCTCAGTGTGACTCCTAAATGATGGTGAACACAGACTTCGTCCAATTTCCAATTCCTGTTAGAAGACATTAAAGGCATACATTTTAAAAGCTCTCAGTGGGGACCAGATGTGGTTTTTAAGGATTTAGAAAGCAGGACCAAGGGAAGGATGGCTTTTTAGTATGACTGATGTTTTCTAATGTGCTTTGGGTAAATTTTTGATAACTTTGCCAAGAACTGCAAACACACATCTGACGCTTAGTTTACTTCTCTGCCCTGGGTTCCACTTCTGAATTAGCTTTTCTTTTGTGTATGTGTTTCCTCCTCCTCACAAAATGAAAATAACGGTCACAATACAGCACAATGCATGCTAATAGATGCAACATCCTGGGCCTGAGAAATGCCAATGAGAGGCTTTCAGAAAAGGGACATATATCAAAATTATATGCCAAAGACAGAAGGCAATGACTTTTTTTTAATGTCATGCTAGCCCTATAATGATAATCTTAGCAATTACAGAGCTCCCAAATTACAAACACATTCAGCCACCATATAGTGAGTACTTTGTCAATTCAGAAAGATAATCAAATTGCCTCTTTCAGATAGTAATCAAGTGTGCAGTGATAAAAAAGTGATAAAATGGTCCCCAAAAAGGCAAAACTATTTAAACATAGAGTCTAGCGCTCCATATTTTATTGATTAACATAAGCCAACACACCAAGCCCATAATACTTAATAGCTTGAATTAATACTATAGAAGGTAGGAAATAAACAAAGACAGTTCAAGAAATTATATAATTTTAAATTAAGTAATTCTAAAAAGTACAAAATTATGTAATTTAATACATAGAAAATTTTATAATAGCTACTTACAAGTTTTAGAAGTTTGAAATGAAGGATGTGTTCTTAAACAATAGTATTCAAACAATGTAACTGCCTTTGCTTTTAAGAAATTGTTCTGGAAGAATTACATTGAAGATATGGCTAAAAATTTTAAAACATTTCTCAGACAAATAATTTTTTAATTTTAATTCCATGGTTAGAAAAAGCAATGCACCTGAAAAAACAATGTGTTACTATGTTTTCTAACCATACATCTATATGATATTTATTTAGTTATCAAGTACTCTCAAAATATATGATACAAAGGCTTCATTAATGTGATCTTTATCTGGATTAAATCATTTACAGAAGAAACCAGGAAAAGACATTTGTATTTTTAAATCATTATTTTTAATATTAGTCTTTCTATGAATTATTAAATATTCAAATGTTGCTAGTTTGTATTGATGTATCATGCTGAAGCAGATGCCAGTCATATCAAAAAGAAAATGAGTGCACCAAAAAGCATATTCTTGATCAGAAAAAAATTATGATTTGAAAAAGCACTGAAAGTTGAACGTGGTCTATGGACTGAGATTAATTACTTGAAGGACTAGAATTAGTTTCATGAGGAAATATAAAGTGTGATCTGGTGACATTGCTTAAGCCAGTGATGCAAGCGATTTAGACAATACCGAAATTCCCAGGTTGGAATTTGCTGTGTCTAGAGCATGTCACACACTGAGGTTAGGGGATGCCCTAACATTTCACATGTAAATGTAGTGAGCCTGTGTCTGAGGCTCAGTCACCAAACCCTGGCATTCTGATCTATGTTCTTCAGCGTCACGACAAATGGTAACAAGTATTTTAGATGAGATTGTACTAAGCTGTCTCTAATTAAAGCAGAGATCAGGGCCAAACCCTTTTAATCTGTTTTATGCATGGAACTCTACAGGAATTATTTTGAGTAAAACTCCATGTGCTTAAATAAGTGTATAAAAGCTTGTCTGGGGAGAAAATAAATGAAACATTAGACAATGAGGAGTTTTGAGTCAAGCTTGCCACTGGATGCTGAGTAGCTACCTGTCCTTATCAAGCCCCTTTGCATTTGTAGGCCTAAGTAGTGAATTTCAAGTTGAATGATGTACCATCTTAATTTTATTTTACTTGAGGTAAACAATTGAAAGAAATACTACCTATATTTGTGGTTTCCGTCCTGATGAGAGTCAAATTATAGTAAATCACATAAAGCTTATTACAGATCCATAGGCTCATGCAAAAGAGGTATCCTAGTGAAGAAGTCATACAGATAGTTCCCCGGGGGAGACAATACATAATCAGCCTATGCCAACTAAATGAGGCTTTTCCAGATGGATATGACGTGTGCGAATATCCGAAGATAGGGGAAATTATAGTACATAGAATTGTGGCTGGCAGGATCTGAAAGGAAACATGGGGCTGGATGACCTACAGATCACCAAGGACCTGGGAAGACATTTTCATTATTCTGGTCTTAGTCAAGTGGAAAGTAGCTGGAAATTTTGTCAACCTTGGTACAATTAACATTTGGGGTGGGCAATTCATTATTTCAGGGGCCTATTCTCCATGCTTAGGATGCTAGGCAGCATTTCCAGTTTTTAGTCACTTGATGTCAGCAACACTTGCACACATCTACTCAGTTAAGATTGTCAGATCTCCCATGAGGAACTAGTCACTGCTGGTTGAAATTTACCATTGAAGAATAGAAGCCATATAAACATTTTCAAAATACACATGGAAGACAAGTTATAATATATACTATGGCCCAGAAGCTAGCTGCACCTTGGTACTCATTTGGAATGGTTCCAGGACCTTCCAAATGAAACTCAAATTTGGAGAGTCTCATATATATCATATGAAATGGTTTAACCTTTGGATGAAGTCTATGTTCATCCTTCTCTATGTTTTAAAATCACATCTAGATGACTTATAATTCCTACTATAAATATTATATGAAAAAATTAGATTAATTTTATTTTTACTATATTTACTATTTTTATTATACTGTTCATCATATTTTTCTAAATATTTTTAAATGTCCAGTTGTTTGAATCCTAAGATGTTGAACCCAAAGGTATAGAGGGGTGACTGTACTCTAGGAGCGTGATGACAAAGGTATAGAGGGTGACTGTACTCTAGGAGAGTGATGACAAAGGTATAGAGGGGTGACTGTACTCTAGGAGAGTGATGACAAAGGTATAGAGGGGTGACAATCTTGGATAGAGTGAGAGATGGAGTTGGGTAGAAATGAGTTAATTTGAATGTTACAATGGATAAAACATAAACCAAGCTAAGTTATTGAATCTGAAACTTAGCATTGTGGTCCTGATGAAGACGAATTTAATTCTTTCTGGTTTATAGAAGAAAGTAGGATTGATAGCACTAAATGATGTCAAAATACCATAGGGAGGCTGGTTTGTGAGAGAAGACAGAACATGAGTCTAGTACTAAGACATCCAAAGGATAATTGGAGATGGAATCCCAGAACTTACAGGAGTGTTTTAAAGAGAACGCATCATTCACACAGTGTCTGACTTACAGTTTTAACTGACAATAATGAATTTGGTTGAGTTTGATCTAAAGAGAGCATATAGAGTCTGATGAGGATTGAGTACAAACCCCAGGCCTTGAAAAATGCCCACATCAAAGGTTATGGCAGAGAAAGAAGTAGAGAAAGCAGAAGAATCACTAAAATGATGTTCTTATTGAGAAGACAAATTAGATGAGAACTTTATAGTCTCTAAACTGAGTAAAATAGAAGTTCACCATTGAGCAACATCACTCTTGGGTAAAGAAAATGCCAGTGAACTGATCATGGTGATTGAAGGTAAGGCTCTGTTTAGTTTCTAGAAGGAGATTTAAATATATTGAGAGCCAATCTCAGAAATTTAGTGATATGAAGGCCGGTGCCCACAGGAAAGTGAGAAAGAACATTCGACCCTGTAAATCTCTGAAAAGGGTGAGAGATGAAAGACTCAAATGGTGAGAGGGAAACAGAACAAAGAGAGGGGAGCAGAAAGCTGTCTCTGAAGGTGGTGCTATTTTTTTCTGCTAAGATGCAAAATTTGGAAAAAAATTAACACTTGAAGAGAATAATAAAAGTTTAGTTCTGTGGGTTAGTGTGAGATGAGCATACATGGATATCTATGACTGTGAAGCTTTGGAAATCCATTTAAAGTTAGGGATGCCAAATAGGGTCTGTCAAATGACTTGGTGTGCATGATTGTAATTCAAGTAATGAGAAAGGAATAGCTCAGTTCAGCCAGGGAGGAGTTCTTTAAGGGAAATGAAATACCAGAGAGAAAATGTGTACTATATATGGATAAGTTGAGGGAGTGATCATGGAGAGAGAACCTCATGTTAGGATGAAGAAGAGCAATTGAAATGATGCACCGTAGAATTTAAGTTGAACTAAAAGAGGGAGAGTTTGGATAGATGGATTAGGAGACCGTCAAGAGGGTTAATAAAGCAGAATTCTTAGTGAGTTTAAACAAGCATTGTTTGTTTCTCTTAGGAAAGTAATTTGGTAATAAAGGCAATGAGAATGTTTACTGTTCATGGAGTAGATCAGTTGTATTGTTGGGATACAGTTATAACTGTATGATAGTTAAGAGTAGAGGCAAAAGTCTAGGTATCAGAGACTATGATAAATGTTCCAGTATAAAATATAACCTTGGAAAGCAGAGAAGGCCTGTACCAGCATACCTGTTTAAAGATAGAGACTTAAATAAGTTTGGTAACAGGGCTCGAATAGATGGTTCAGCAATTTAAAGCTGTTACTGCTTTGTGCTTCTGCACAAAGAGCCAGGTTTAGTTCACACTGTCTACACTGGGCAGCTTCCAATTGGGATCTGACGTACTCTGCTGGTTTCTAGAAGAACTGCATCTGCATGCACATTACTGCACACACACACACACACACACACACACACACACACACATACGAGAGAGAGAGAGAGAGAGAGAGAGAGAAGCAGTATGATGAGTTGGTGATTAGCTGATGAAAACTGGTACTTGTGATTAGAATGAGCCTCAACTCTGCAGAATTTTAAATCATAATGTAGCTGACATATGGCCAAGAGGATACACGCAAGATACAAGGGTGGAGACATCTGAAAGAGATATCATGTTTCAGGGCCAGAAGATGGAGGAGAAACTTACAAATGAGATAGAGGGCCCAGGAGGAGGCTTTAGTTTATGGGAAGTTGTTCCTTAGGAACTGGTAGACAATCTCACTTTAATGTCTGTCTAAATAAAATCTTTCTTCTTCTTTTTAAGGTTGTAATATAATAACATTGTTTCTCCCTTCCCTTTCCTCCTTCCAGACCCTTTCACACACACCTCTTGTTCTCTTTAAATTCATGGTCTCTTTTTCCATTGGATGTAGCCACAGATACTGTGAAGGCGCCTGTGATGGAAGCCTGTAACTACGTCACATAGGAAGTTGAAATTGGAGAATCATGACTGGTCTGGATATGAGACTGTCTCAAAATCCAACACCTTCCCACTCCTAACAGGAAAACAGCAAAACCTAAAAGCTGATAGAATGATTTTATTTATCGTTTATGTAATTTATAATCTCAAAATATTAAATATTTTTTAGGCAACAACAGAAAACGCCAAACACCTAAGTTCCCAAAGAACTGGGAACTCTAGGATCAATGGGAATGGTTAACATACTGTGCAGACCTCCCTAAGGAAAACAGATTGCATTGCTGATTTATATTTTTCCCCATGAGTATGTGTCTAGGAGTACAAAAGAAAATAAAAATAAACATGGGCTGTTAAAGAAATATGGATCTGTCTGAATTTAAAATACGGAGGCAGCTCCTGTATACTCCCAGGCTCATTGAGTTCTGCCCTTAGAGAAATAAAAATTGAAATAAACATAAAGAATGTTTATACCAGCATGAAAAGGGAAACAGAAACAAAGGAAAATTGCCAAAATATAAGAGACAAGAGAAGAAGCTTCTCATCAGCCTTCTGCTCTTTCTGTCTCACCTGGCTTCAGCAAATCCATTGCTCATTCCTGCCACTGAATTCCTAGTACTCCTCTTTAAATCCTCATTTTTTTTCTAGGAAGGTTTCAGGTTTTTCTCCCCTGTGTAAGAGTAGCCCTTCCTAGCTTAGTGTAACCTCTTCAAGCACACAATTCCGCTCTAATCTTTTATTCATTTCAAATTAGTAGAGCTAATGAAATGTTCTAGGCATCACAAGACACAAAAATGACTGCATAATTAGTAGAGCTAATGAAATGTTCTAGGCATCACAAGACACAAAAATGACTGAATAATTAGTAGAGCTAATGAAATGTTCTAGGCATCACAAGACACAAAGATGACTGATCTGCGGGTTGACTTCTCATATAGATCTTAGTGTAGAGGCAGAAGATGACACAGAGCAAGGGTTTAGCACCACAGATTCATCAATAAGGAAACGAAGGCATCAAGAACACACAGAAGGAGGTGCTCTTAAGTTCATTTGGAGTAACCTTCCTACGAGGTAATAAGGCTGAATCATGAGAAACACCTGAATTCAATCCAGCAGGTAATAAGAATGTGTGAAAGCAAATTACATTGAGCTGCCAAGTTAGATTTGTACTTTATATGGGCATACCTGCCAGCTGTGTCAAAAATATGTAATAATGGATATGATAACAGAATCTCATGAAATAATTTTATTAAAATCTGCAGTTGAGAGATAGAAACATCTCCTACTAGGGTTGTGCAAAGAAGAGATACAAACCAATAAATTAGGTATCACAATCACAGCTACAATGATACAGATATAGGGATTTAATTCTCCTTTAATGTCTAGATGTTCTAACTTTGATTGTCTACAAAATGAAAAAAAAATGTGTGATGAACCATTTTTCTGAACTACTTGCTCAATATTAAGTTGATGAGGACAGAACCTAGAGATTGAGGACTTGCAATGCTCTCAGTTCTGGGACAACACTCCATGCTCCCATGGCTGCAAGGCACAGGGGACAGCACAAACATGTGTTCTGCTGACATTTCCTACATGGCAACTTTTTAGTACAATTTCTCATGTTGTGGTTGCTACAACCATAAAATTATTTTCTTTGCTACCTCATAACTGTAGCTTTGTTACTGTCACGAATAATAGCGTAAATACCCATATTTTCTGATGGTCTTAGGTGAGCCCTGTGAAAAAGTTGTCTGACCCCCCAAAAGGGGACACAACCCCCAGGTCAAAAACCTCTGACATCAAGTAAATGGAGAAAAGAACCTTACAGACACTTAGGGGACAAGGGAAGTTATTGGTAAAACAAATGAAGAACAACTACAAAAAGACTTGGCTACCGTGTGATTAAATGATGTCTTTTCATCAACTGGAGTTTGTTTCTCCTCAAGACTTCACTGTCATCTGTTAGAGAAAGCTAAGAATTTTTGTCCGAGCAGATCATGTTACTGCCCTCTGCTGGAAAGCCATCATACGATGCTGCTGCACTTCATTTTGAGGAGTGGTCTATTTCACTAGACGTGTGCCTTCAAACATCTTGGAACTTGCACAACTATGTGTGACTATCAGAGGCAGAAAGAGAGAAGTGCAAAGTCATGAATGCCAAAGAGGCAATTGCAAATACAGCAAGGTGCAAAGGAAGATAAATAAATAGTGAAAATATCCCCTGGTTTGCACAATCAAGGAGTATCAATTTGTTCATGCAGAAGAAATAATATTGAAAAGTAGCTAAAAGAGAAAGAGACAGTGGTATACGTTATTATTCTGAGAAATTTGAATGGCACCACCCATAACAACAACTAGAAAGCATTCAGTGCTCATTACATATGAAGCATGGTTTCAAGAATTTTACAGAAAGCATAAATCATGTATTTTGTTTAACACTGTGCCGGATAAAAATTATCCAGCTTTACACAAACTAGAGTCATCTCCGAAGAAGGGATCTTAATTAAGAAAATGCCTCCATCTAAGGTGGTGGTGGTGCACGCTTTTAATCCAAGCACTCGGGAGGCAAGAGGCAGAGGCAGGCGGATCTCTGTGAGTTCGAGGCCAGCCTGGTCTATAAGAGCTAGTTTCTGGACAGGCTCCAAAGCCACAGAGAAACCTTATCTCGAAAAGCAAAACAAAACAAAATAAAGAAAAAGAAGAAAAATGCCTGCCTCCATAAGACTGGTTTGTAGGCAAGTCTGTAGAGTATGGTATTTTATTGATGGATGATTGATGGCAACAGTATCACTTTGGGGCTGGTGTTCTTAGATGGTCTAAAAACGCAGAGTGAGAAAGCCAGAAGGAAAAAGCCAGTAAGCTACATTCCTCCATGGCTTCTAATTCAGTTCCCGACTCCATGTTCCTGCCTTGAATCCCTGCCCTAACTTCTCTCAGTGATAGACTGTATTAAGTAATTGTGAGATGAAACCAACTCTTTCCTCCCCAAGTTGCTTTATGTCATGGTGTCTTATCACAGCAGGAGAAACCCTAAATAAGACAATTCCTAGGGGAAAGTGCTCATTCTTCCACTCTAGAGTCAATGAAGTAGCATAACAGAAGGCGGGTCAGGGACACAGGCATAGAAATTGGGGTTGTAGGTAAACACAGGAACAGATATAGAGGGCTCCGAGACTAATGCTGAACTTCCATTTCTTTATTGCTCTTTATGAGGTGTATGAGGCAAGACAAGGATTGGTTTTCACAAAAGGCTGATTTGCATCGTATCTTGGCTTTTGGACTAAATTTGAGTTTGAAGACTAGTGTTCAATGACAATTGATGACCAATGTTCAATAACAATTTATCTGCTTAATAACAAATTGACCTTGGCTCCCTATAACTTAATTCACGATATTCAGGAACCTCTTCCAGGCAACAAAAACGTTAATGTAGAATCTGGAAATAAGGTTGATTGTCGTGATGAGACGTATACTAGGTGTTCAAGTATAATGTAATTTTTCATTTTCCATCCAAGATTATTTCTTAAATGGTTTATAAGTTTAGGGGCTGCTATTCCACAGGACTACAGCAGCAAGTAAGATATGGTCTTGTCTGTCTAGACCAGCCCTTCAACCTACTCTAAAATTTTATTTCCCACCTGTTGAGTCATTTGCAATGGTTGTCAACCTGTGGGTTTCAACCTCATGGGGATCAAATGACCCTTTTACAGGAATTACATAGACCATTGGAAAACACAGATATTTACATAAACCATTGGAAAACACAGATATTTACATAGACCATTGGAAAACACAGAGATTTACATAGACCATTGGAAAACACAGATATTTACATTGCAATTCAAAACAATAGCAAAATTACTTATGAAGTAGCAATAAAATTAATTTCATAGTTAAGGATCACCACAACATGAGGAACTATATTAAAGGGGCTCAGCATTAGAAATATTGAGAACCACTGATTTAGAAAGATAGACAGGAAGAGATAGAGATAGAGATAGAGATAGAGAGAGAGAGAGAGAGAGAGAGAGAGAGAGAGAGAGAGAGCAGGAACAGAGGTTCTTCTACATGCAGGTAAATGAAGAAGCCTTACTGTTTCTATCTAGGTCTCTTTGGATACCGTGGTTGAGGTGCCTCTCTTAGAAGTTGAACCAGACTCTGTGAGGCTCATGGCAGTTAGACTGGCCATTTGTAGGCGCTTCATTTCACGTACTCACTAACTGCCTGCAGTGTAGGTATGCTGCGGAGACACAGAACTGGCTTAGAGTGCAGGCCCCTCCTGGGACAGATGAGATGAAGTTGAGAAACAATTGCTTGGCAAACCAAGCATAGATGAAAGCAAACTTTCTCTGCCCATTTCTCAAACATTCTGTGAGAATCTGTACCCTGGATAGGGAAGTGGCCTTTGAGCTCAGTTCTTCATGCTTTACCAGTTACAAAGGAGTGCTTTGCTTTTGTATACATTTTGCCTTGTTTCTATTACTTCTTTACATTTTCATTACTGTTATTAATTGAGGTGTTGTTTCTTGCAAGGTGAGGCAGGAGTTTCTCATGATCATGTACGTGAGTAAGGGGGGTTTCAGAGTTGAGGTAATGCTTTTTAGTCTGTATAATAAGCCATACAAAATAAAGCTGTTATGCAGTTTTTCATTCTATGCATCCCCTATGTCCTGATTTGCATGAGACCCTTACCCAGGGACCCCAACGCACTACACATTGACAGTGTGCCATCTTGGTAGTTCAACCCTATACAGTCTTCATATAACCTCCTTAGCTCACGTTAGACTGAAATACCACGAAAGGCATAAGCATCCCTAGCTTAGTGAAGTCAACTCAGAGAATCCCAAAGGAGAAATGACATTGGTCACCAGTTTCAGCTGCTTTGGTCAGTGATGATGACAGCCATTCCTTTCCTTCTGTTTCTCCTCTTGTTCAGCTTCTGTGATCATCGCCTTTGCTCTTTAGACCTAAGGAAGCTGCAAGTGGAGCAGGACACTGTGCACATGGTACCGTGAAGAAGTCGTGAAGGCTGCTTCCCCTTGAATAGCACTGTGTGCCGTATGGTCTCCTCTCTATGTACACTGTTGATGTAACCCACTTAACAATGCTAATAATGAGGCATACCTGGTTGGCAATTTTTAAAAATGGTCGGATAGCTTAAGTAATTTAAATAATTTGTTCAAGGCTACAAGCAAAGAAAACATTCAACCTGCAGTAGTGTGGTTCTAAACTGGCATTTTTCAGTGGCTGCACTACGTACGGAGTGCAACTTACTCATTATTTTTAAAACTGAAATAATAGTTTACAATAGAATGAAATAGAATGGCAGATAAATCGATTCTTTAACATCTACTTGCCTCATTCCTTTTATGTTTCTCATGACTTTCTGCCTCACCACTGCAGCACTTAGCAAAGATCAAGCTGAATTTTAAATCTGATGGTATCTTATATCCACATGGTTTCCAAAGTCAGAATCAAGAAAAATAGACAATATAATGATTAGGTAGGGGAATCATGGTGACTGTCACATTTCGTATTCTACAACACACAACATTTTAAAAACACAGAACCCTATATGGCTCATTATTCACTTATGCACACATTAATAATGCACTCATCAGTCAGATTTAGAAGGTAGATTAACAAATCTGAGTGAAGCCACAGAGCTTCTTAGAAAGTTTATATCCAAAACATGCCTTCTTTAGGCCCAACCTATCCATATTGGGCCATTCTGTTTCCTGTGCTCAGAGGGGTAACATTTGCCCTTTGGGTTACCTCTGAATTCTCTTCCTCTCCACCTGTGTCCATGCCTGTAATTCTAAAGAATGCTCTTCATCATGTCTCCCTGTGTCGCTGTTTCTCAATATTCTTTCACCTGGGATCTTTCCACATATTGCACAGTCATAAACATTTATAGGCCTGAGTTCTGGAACCTGCAGCCTCCTTAATCTCTATCATTCTGCTTTGTACCTGTGCCAGTTTGGGCTCATTTTGTTTCCTCCTGAACAGTCATCTTATCAAGGGAATACTTTATTCACCTGTATTGCCCACATTGAATCTAACGCTGCTTTTCCTAACTGCTGAGCACCCACTAGCTGCTAATACACACGCTAAAATATTTTGTGAGTTTTCTTCTCATATGGAATCTCCAGAAGAAAATAGAATCTAGATCTGTTTTTGAAAAAATGATGAAAACATGTTGTGTGGAAATAAAAGAATCTAACACCAATGAAAAAACAGAAAAAAACCTGTATGCATGATTAATCTGAATTTTACTGCCAACTCTGTGCAATTATTCCTCTAGACAGAGATCAACACTGAAATTTTCTGAAACATACAAGCTACATGTGATAAACATTAAGAGATCCAAAGTTAATTATAAATTAGAAGTCATGAATTTTCTGAAATATTATAAAACAGTTGCTTAATTTACTATTCCTGCTCTTTCTAACAGATTAAACGCTAAAAGGAAAAACAACAGTTGCTGTTTTTCTGTTATTTTTTCTCTTTCTCTCTTCCTCTCTCTGAGTGTGTGTGTGTGTGTGTGTGTGTTTGTGTGTGGTATGTGTGCGTCTGTCTGTCTGTCAGAAGAGGCCATCAGACCCATTAGAATTTAGCAGTATGAGGTGCCTAGTGTGGTACCTGGGATCTGAACTCTGGTCCCCTGATAGAGCAGTAAGTACTCTTAAATACTGGTCTTCTCTCCACCCCAAAGCTTCCAACTTTGTGAGAAAGAAGATATGCTAATTTTGTGTACTGAGCCAAATGATTGTTCTAAACCTTACTGAATGTCATAGAAGCAATATTGGCCATGTTAGGTTTATGTATGTTTTCTCTGGGTTTCCCCAGCCTTCTATGCTATGATGTACAACCCAGGTCATTCACTACACCGTGACTGAGTTTGACTAAATTGTGTGCCCTTGCCCCAGAACTCACACATGCTTATAATGGAAATACAACCTTTAGACCAGTGATTCAGTTATAATGAGGTTATCAGAGTGACTAGGCTGGCTGGTTTCCTTAGACAAAGATCCAGGCATCATTATAGGAAAAAGCAACTTAAACACAGGGACACCAAGGACATACCCACACAGAGGCCATGTGAGGAGGCAGGATAAAAACAGCCATCTGTAAATCAAGGAGAGATGTGTGGAAAGACACTTCCCTCATTGTCTGCACAGGAAAACAAAACAAAACAAACAAATAAACAAACAAACCAATATAATCCCTGCTTATCCCTGATCTTGAATTCCCTGACTTCAGAACTGTGAGAAAACAAATTTCTGTTGTTGAAGCTACTATAGTCTGTTGCATTTTGTTTTGAAAGCCCTAACAAATTAATATATTACACTTACACTTTGGAGAATATGACTATAACTGCCTATTAAAAATATCGATTGAAGGAAAGTATAGTAACCTTAAAAGTATTAGGCTTATTTAGCTAGTATGTCTTAATAACCAGACAGAGCACTCCCTAGTATTCACCACTGCTTTGTGCTAACTCAATGAGATACATATAGCAACCATCACAAATGAAGATTCACCTTTTGCATGCATATTTATTTTACTATATTTGTACTGGATAGAAGATTTTTATATAGTATATAGCTTATGTTAATTTTGTATTCAGAGAAAAACTACTAAGGTAAATTTTTAGAGCTATTTTGTAATTACTGTATTTACTTGTGTGTGTGTGCATGTGCATGTACATGCATGCACAGTTATGCATGTGTACTGCTGTGTACATGACAAGTAGTATGTGCATATCAACTCTTGAAAGTCAGTTCTCTCTTACTACCTTGTGAGATTCATGAGTTCAATTGATATGATCAGGGTTGTGGGTAAGAGCCTCTGATGCCATCATACCAATATAATATTGTCTATGACAAAGTGGGATATTTTATTGAAATGGTAAAATTTCAAAATATGTTTCCAACACAACTGTGTAGCATCATAGTCAATTTTATTAAATCAGAACGGGTTTAAGAAGACAATCTGAGCCGGACGGTGGTGGCACACACCTTTAACACTCAGGAGGCAGAGGCAGGCGGATCTTTGTGAGTTTGAGACCAGCCTGGTCTACAAAAGCTAGTTCCAGCACAGGCTCCAAAGCCACAGAGAAACCCTGTCTTGAAAACCAAAAAAAAACAAAACAAAACAAAACAAAAAAACAATCAAAACAATCTGAGCATTTAAAAACAACCAGAATGGATGAATCACAGAATGCACGAAAATGTTTTACATCAAAACATAAAGGCTAAACTCCAAAATATACACAAACAGCACCAATCCATAAGGTTACTCTCTCTCCTCTCCTCCCTTCTTCCCTTCTTTCCTCCTTCCTTTCCCTTATCTCTGCATGGGTTTTATTTTATATAGCATTTAACTTCTTTCATCTACTTTGAAATTTACTAATCAATTCCTTTTTCTACCCTGGCATCAGTTTCCTGATGGTATTAAGACATTTTTTAATGTTTTATGTCTCTGATAAATAATTATTAAACCTGAGATATGGATTAAATCTCTTTAGGATTCTTGAAACAGACTTAGATCCTTAGGACCTAAGTTTTGGTCCTACCTAGTCCCACAGCCATTTAGTTCAAACAAGACAAACACATGTTTATAGTAATTAAAAAACTGTTTGGCCTATTAGCTCAGGCTTATTACTAACTAGCTCTTACAACTTAAATTAAGCCATAATTCTTGTCTATGCTAGCCACATGGCTTGGTACCTTTTATCAGTGAGGCATTGTCATATTTCTTCCTCTGAGTCTGGGTGGTGACTGCAAACTGAGTCTTTTTTCTTCCCAGAATTCTCCTAGTCTGGTCACCCCGCCTAAACTTCCTGCCTATTGGCTAGTCAGCATTTTATTAAACCAATATGAGTGACAAATTCTTGCAGTGTATAAGAGCTCTGTCCCACAGCATGCCCTAGTCTCTGCCTTCCCTCGTCAGAGCTCTGTAAAAATCTAGGAGTGAGGAAAGAATATTTGGATAAATAGTCTTAAAGACAGCACCTTGCAATTCTATACTTTGGCTAATGGGTTACCCTTGTTTATATTCATTATATTGACAAAGCATTTAATAGGCATATTTTATTCAAAAGAGGACCCTTACTTCACAAACAGCCGCTTGTTAGGAGAGCTCAGCCATAGGGGCCTCAGATATGAGAGAAGAAATGATTTGTACCTATGTTCTTCAGAGGGGCATATTATTGAGAAATCTGGGTCAATAATATCACCTGTCTGGCATTTCTGTCTGAATTTCCCCTGAATGGCAGCAATCACATAATTAAGTAATAGTTGGCCATTAGTTAATGAATTAGGAAATTCATTTCTGTCTCTCTTAAAAACACTCCAAAATGCATTCACAATCTAGAAGCCAAATCTTATTCTATGCCTTAAGTGTCTAATAGTTTACTATAATTCACTTTGAAGGTGAAAGATATCCAGCACAGAAAAGATACAGTTATTCTATATGGATGCACATCTTCTTAGACCGAGTTGGAGGGGGGAGGGCCTTGGGCTCCCCATAGGACAGGGTATCCTGCACCATCTTAAGGAAGCAGGGGGAGGGCGGTAGGGTAGTGGGGGAGCGGGAGGGCCAGGAACAAGGGGAGTAAATGTACATTTTTCTTTTAACAAAAAAAAGTGTAAAAAAAAAAAAAAGAAAAGATACAGTTACAAAACTACTGGGTTCAGAGTTCATTTTAAATAGTCTCCAAAATTCAAATTCACACGTCATGATATTTAAGAATAAAGCATCTTGACTATGTGAATGCATTATTATCTAATATTCTTCCAAAAAAAGAAAAGTTGATTTAGTGTCTAGAGTCATGTTCACTAATTTCTGTGGATTTAACTGATCTCATTTAGGAGAGGGACATATGCACAGCCATCTTACATTAAAAGGAAGGCTGTCAAACTGAAGGAAATGTGTTTCTAAGTTCACTGAGGTCCCCATGTGCAAAAGTCCACATTATTATTTGAGTTTTAATTGGATGAGCATGTTTTTATGACACTTTATCACCTGCATAGAAATAGATATGGACTTTTACTGCTCTGAAGGTTTATTTCCATGATGACTTCACACTTGTAAGACAGTTAATATTTTAGAGAGTAGAAATCCTGCCTTTTAACTTCTCAACCAAGAGGGAAATTCTGCAGCTTTTCCCTACTCAACTCTCATTTCCTTAAAAAGGACCCTAAAGTATTTTATGATTATCTTTATTAGTTGGAGCCCATATCCAGTCTTAAAAGAATTCTAATGAAAAGAAAACTTCTATTAAAACATTTTTAACTGGTTTCAATTCTCCATATTACTGGAAGGGAAAACTCACTAATGGCTAAACCTTTTAAAGCTAATCTGCTCTAACACATTTGAAAGCCGATGTGCCATTTGCATTAGTTGCTAACATGCAAAGTATTTTCTTTCTCTTTCCTTATACCCTTTCTTTTTATTACACCTCTCTTAAGCTTTTGAAAATGAGATAACCTAATTATATTCCCAAGAGTTTCACAAATAAGTTAAAAAAATACATTTCTGTATTCAGACTATCATAAAAATAAACAAAAAGTGAAAATATGTATATTTGTGGGAATGGTGAACTCACAACACTTAGGCAGACTGTCTTAAACATGTCCCTAAAGCCACAGCCACGGGAACTTGAATATATCATAGAACTCAGGGAACTGTGGCGTTTTTTTATCATACATTGAGGGGTGATAATTCAGGCCCACTACAGTGATAATTGGAATCATTAACTCAAACAATGAATTTCCTAGGAAATGGATGCACCAACAAAGGTTCTGTTGGGTTAGCAAAGTAGCAAACAGCCAGAAGCCAGTCTGGAGTGCCTTGAAATCCCACCCTTGTCTCTTCGTGAACATAGCAGCCATTTCATCTCTACTGGCTGGTATGCTTTTATCTGTCAAATCGTGATATCAAATCAAGAATAATCAATATGCCATTAGCAGAGTAGGTATCCAGTGAAGGCACATGGTGCGCGTTTCAGCATGCAATAACAGCCAATGGTGAAATACTGAGCAGGAAACAGTTTCCTAGTTCAGAGAGCACTTCCAGATTCCTTGGTCTGAGTATTCCATTTCTGGCTGGAGACTCTCCCCTTACGCTAAACTGATATTCAGACAAAGTATGAACCCTTAAGATACGAATATTTATATTCATGTGTTAATTATTCCGTGCGGAGCCTTTGTTAAGAACTTGGGAAACACGGTCTTATGAAGCTCTTGGCTGCCCACGTTTTATAGAAGACAATTTTGCAATTATCAAAAACGAGATGCGCTTTTATCTTCTTTCATGTCCCTAAAGCCACAGCCACAGAACTTGAATATATCATAGAACTCAGGGAACTGTGTTTCTTTATCATAAATTGAGTGGTGATAATTCAGGCCCACTATAGTGATAACTGGAATCATTAACTCAAACAATGACCAAGAGATGCCTTGAAGTCCTCAGCGGTGTTACCATTGTGTTACCATTCAGAGCTAGAATTGTTTGTAAAAGTCCCACGAAGGCATTACCCTCTAATGCTATCATCAACCTGTCCCAGGGAACACAACGCTGAATGAATGCCACGGAGGAACAGATGGCACAGGGAGCTTTCTCCAGTCCCCCTCTCCTTGAGGATTGCACTTTCTACTAAAAATAACAACGTGGGGCCATAGGAACTCCCAGAGAGAGGAAGTTCAAGAAGTGCAAAAAGACCTTGTCTTTTCTAAAGCTTTTCCGGAGACAGTCTCTGCTCTGCGAGTCTGTCACTGGACAAAAGCTCTGATGGAAACCAGCCCCACTGTGACTGAGGGAAAGGCTTTCAAAGGCGCCGAGAGAAGCCCAAGTGCTAGCAGCACTTGGCAATTTCTCTCCTCTTAGACACACATTTTATGAATCCCTGTAAATAACACAACAAGCTCCTTTAAATACAGCAGCACAGAAGGGAGGCCCTAAATGGATTACCTATCTAACGTCTTTATGGTGCAGAAGGAAAAAGGGTGCTCTGCCAGGCCAATTAGATCAGCACTTCAAATGTGCAACAATTGCCACAAGGAGTGGGAGAGGCAGTAAGGAAATTGGGCGTATAAATAAACCGCTGAGCAGTAGCAGGCGCTGTATCAAGAAGTGCCCAATGTTCTTCATTTCGGAATAGCGTGCTTTGAATGGTAATTATTCTCTAGCTTTTGGAGCAAGTTGGGGCATCAAGCATGATCTTGTTAATCAGGAAGCATATTTGATCACCTGCCAAAACACAGAAACTTAAGCAAACATTGAAAATTGACAGAGATGAAGAACTGAAAGCCTTTACTTTAAAAAACAAAAAAGAAACACCTTTAGGCCCATGCGGTGGTCCTAGGAAGCTGTAAAGTCATGAAAAGTTAAAGGGCTACCCTTTGCAAAGGATCCGCAAATACTGGGTTTTGTTGCATTTCATGGTTATGCCTACAGTATCTTGTCATCATTTGCATTTCAAAATATCTTTTTGGGAGAAGGCCTAGTGATGAGGGTGTCTCATTGAAAATTAAAGTCCGTTGACTTTGCCATTTCCCTTTTTACTATAAAGAGAAGTATGCACCTAATTTTTACAAATCTGACTGAAGGCCCTCCAGCCTGTGTTTGAGTCCTTCTTGCTCAAGTGTTTTCTGATACTCAGGTTTCCGTATTTCCTAAGGTATCAACACTTAATGAAAAGTTTCTGGATGATGAAAATCCACGTTTAATCTTTTTGTCTTCTCTGTAGTGACATCTTGTCAATTGTAGGTTTCCCATAGCCTCTAGCAGGGCCAGAGCCGGCTGTTTGGTTACAGAGCATGAGTAAGGTACATTGTCTGGAAG
Source organism: Dicrostonyx torquatus (assembly GCA_028555095.1). NCBI lineage: Eukaryota > Metazoa > Chordata > Mammalia > Rodentia > Cricetidae > Dicrostonyx > Dicrostonyx torquatus. The sequence goes on along the minus strand of JAQHUG010000090.1, from coordinate 2,363,749 downwards.
CAGCAGTCAGTGACTCTCTAAGTCTCTAGAATGAGAAGAAAGTTGGTATGGCCAAGAAAGAATGGTGTCACTGTAAGAATTTAGTAAGCTCAATTTGAAGACCAACAACAGAGAAAATGAAGCCAAACCTAAGCAAAAACACAAAAGACAAATTCTATCTGTGACAGACTATTTTCTCCTCAAATTTCTTGTCTAATTGTCCTAGTTTGAAAAGAAAGGCAAATTTTTCCAAGACCTGTTGAAATAGAAGGAAGCACTGTATTATGCATCAATAATAATGTAATAAAGTAAAGCTAATCTTGTACAAAGTAGTAGCCTAATTCCAAAAGTTTCTCTTCTTTTACAGAAATTCATGTTCTATCTCAGTAAAGTGATAGAGGAAATATATTTTGTCAAAGTGACTCAGTAGATAAAGGATAAGACTGAGTTTCAAAAGAAAAACTTGATTCATTTGGGTACTAACTAGTGACAAAACTCAAAATCTGTTAACAAGGGAGTTGTTGTATCCTACAGGGAAGGAGAATCTAAGCAACTGTGACATTTATGACCATGTACAGCAATGTGTGCAGGTGACAATGATCCGATGTTTCTAAAGCTCGTTTATCAAGTTTCAAGCGTATGTTTGTGGGTGTATGTGCAGTTGAGCTTTTATGTGTGAGCATTTATACACCTCTCTGCCTGTGCCTGCAGAGGCAAGAGAACAACCTTAGCCTTTCTTCTTCAGGTGCTATTTATGTCATTTATCTACTTCTTTGTTTTGAGATGAAGTATCCCATTGGCCTGGAGTTAAAGCAGATTGACCAACAAGCCTTAGGGACCTGCTTCTCTGACTCCTTAGCTCTGGAATTAGGAGCAAACACCATTATATATATCCTGCATTTCTGACGTGTGTTCTGGTGATTGAACTCAGGCCCGCCTGCTTGCAAGGAAAGCTTTTTATCAACCGAGTTATCAGGCCAGCCCTGGCCCTTGGATTCTTCTGATGTAACTCTTTCATAAAGACTAAAGGAGAGTGTACGTTGCCATTTTATTCTACTTGAAAACAATGCGGGGTAAACCTCTTACATGCTGCATTTATAGCAGGACTCTGAAGAAATATGTTAGTAGCTTATGAAGTTCATTATTCACATAAAATATTTTCAAATATAATCTTCAGGATTCTTAAAATTGGTCACCTAGAAAGTTCATGTTTATGTTAAGTTGATTATATTAACAACAATCTGCATAATTTTGCAGTCATGTTTTGACAGAAAGTGCCTGGAATGCCTCCATATAAAGGTGCATTTTGACGGCTGAAGTGAAAGGATAAAATTTTAAAACCATCATCTGGGCAGTGGTGACCATGCCTTTAATCCCAGCACTCAGGAGGCAGAGGCAGGTGGATCTCTGTGAGTTCGAGGCCAGTCTGGTCTACAAGAGCTAGTTCCAGGACAGACTCCAAAGCCACAGAGAAACTCTGTCTCGAAAAACAAAAACAACAACAAAAAACATTTTAAAACCATCATCACAAAAAAATTTATTTACTATTTATTTATTTATTGACTGCAATAAGTTGCTTTAGCTTGACTGATTCAGATACTATATGCCTGAATCTGCATTTTGTAGACCTTGGCCACATCTCTAGTGTGGCAAGCCTGACTGTGTAGTCTTTAGTTTGCTTATGAATTGGTGTCACAGATAATCATCATTAACGTTCAAACAGATTCCCTATGGATAGCTACTTACTGGACTCCCCTGCTAATTAAACTCTCCAATGAAAACACTCATTTGTACTAGGCAATGAGAATCATCTCAATCAGATGAGCACTCCTACTTTCTTTTCAGAAGCATCCAAAGCACCTTCTTTCTTTGATGTCCCCTGGAAGCTCACTGCCACTGCCCCCCCTACTCTTTTCCAGCAAAACTCAAATGTAACTGTTGACACATTATAGAAATTTAGCAAGCTATTCTCAAATGAACAAATGAGTACCTGTAGCTCATACAGTTTTCTTTTGAAAAATCTTGAAACATTTTGGATGTTTGCTTGTAATGATTTTAACCATAACATAAAGTTTTCAAGTATTATAAAAATGTGATATGATTGACAGATCTTCCTTCAAAAACAGAATTCACAAGCAATATTTCATTTTCTTTACATTGACTCTATTCACTTATGGATTTATGAATATCATTCAATCAATTTACATAAGAGATCATACTTTATACATCATCTTATATCTTAATTTTATGAATGTAT
>JAQHUG010000090.1:2333358-2346967 GCA_028555095.1 Dicrostonyx torquatus | reverse complement strand
TTTTTTGTTGAGGTCTTTGATCCATCTGGACTTGAATTTTGTGCATGACGATAGATATGAATTCTATTTTCATTCTTCTACATGTTGATATCCAGCTATGCCAGCACAATTTGTTGAATATGCTTTCTTTTCCCATTTTATATTTTTGGTTTCTTTGTCAAAATTCAGGTGTTCATATGTGTGTGGATTAATATCTGGGTCTTAGATTTTGTTCCATTGGTCCTCCTGTCTGTTTTTATGCCAACACCAGGCTATTTGCATTACTGTAGTTCTGTAGTAGATTTTGAAGTTAAGGATTATGATGCCTCAAAAAGTTCCTTTATTGTACAGGATTGTTTTGGCTACCCTGAGTTTTTTGCTTTGCTTTTTCATATGAATTTGAGTATTATTCTTTCTAGGTCTGTAAAGAATTATGCTGGGATTTTGATGGGCATTGCATTGAATCTGTAGATTGCTTTGGGTAAGATTGCCTCAGTAAAGAGCTCCAGGCAGTCACTCTAGGAGAAAGATGGTACTGACAGAGCTGTACGTGAAATAGTGGCAAAGACAGGGAAATATAAACCTCAGCCTGAGTCTCAGTGAACGTGAGTCTGCAAGGCCACAGTGGAGACCAAGCATGGCTGAGGTCTGCAAGGATAAAGGATGGACTATTATTGACAGACTGTAGATATGAGACACAGAAAGGTTTATGTGTAAAATTATGTAGACAAGTTCCCATACCAAAAAACTGTAGTTTTATCAAATTTCACAATTCATTTGGTAGTCTTATATATTTATTTTTTCAAAAGGAAATACCTAAATGTCTCTCTCACCAGAAATGTAATTGATCCTAATGAAATATTTTTCATATGATGCCTAGATAATTGTTTTTTTCTGATAACAAATTGATAATACATTTCAAAACACATCTTTGATATATATATATATATCACCTTTGATATATATATCAAAGATTTATTTTATTAAAATTTGCATACTAATACAAATAATAAGGTATACATGCTTGTTCATTTTTATACATAATATTAAACCTTTGTTGAATGTTAGGTAATGCAGGATAAAGCTGCCTTTAACTATTTTCAGAGTTTATCTCTGTTTTATTTTCAAATCCTTAAAAAGATAAAGTACTTTGATTATCAAATTTATCTACTTAATTTAATTGGTTAAAAAACACATTTTTTTTTTCGAGACAAGGTCTCTCTGTAGCTTTGGAGCCTGTCCTGGAACTAGCTCTTGTAGACCAGGCTGGCCTCGAACTCACAGAATTCCGCCTGCCTCTGCCTCCCAAGTGCTGGGATTAAAGGCATGCGCCACCACCGCCCGGCCACAATTTATTTTTCTAAAAGTGCATGATTTCACTATTACTATCCACTATATTTTCTCTTTTGAGGCACCACAGTTGGTTAAACTATGAATTACTGAAACAGGAATTGCTAGATGTTAACACAGGCCTTGAGTATGCTCAACCACTTCAAGTGAACTCGCACACTAGAGGCACTTGTGCATGAGAGCAGGTCGATTTCTGTCAGTGCTGATAACTAACTTTACCTTTGTCACAAGTTGTAGGATCAGAATTTAAGTGATTTCTGATATTTGACACAGAAGTTAGAGATCAATTAACTTTCTTCGTTTAGTTATGTAGCAAAAGATAAATTTCAGAGTATCAGCGTATCAGAGCAGAAGACACCACGAAAAGGACAAGCATATTCTCTCCCTCCCTCTGCTTATTCAATTGTGTTCTTTTATTATTTTTATGGAAGTTATAGAGAAACAGTGCAGTATACTTCTGCATACTTAGGAGTTCAGTAAGTGGAGATGACACGGAATTAGTATGCAGTTCTGTTCATTTAAGAATGAAAAGAATATTAATTCAAATATGCTGATCACATATTCATTTAATGACTGAATTCAGATTTAGTATATAGACTATTACATTCAAAAACATAGTTTAGAAATAAATTTATGTCCCACTGGGTTCCAAATCCTGGCCTACCACTTTGAAAGAAGTCTTCCTCTTTATTAAAGACCAGGCAGGATATAGAAACCCCAGGTATGATGCTGTCCTACACCCACAAACCCCTCTAAGCCTGCCTAATAAACCCAAACTGCACCCTCTCCCCTGGGCTCCATATCTTGGCTTACAACTTTGGAGGAAGAGTTCTGTTTTACCAGAGAGACCAGCCCGGATCTAGGGACCCCAGGTAAGACACTGCCCACTGCCAACTAACACTCCTTAAAACCCTCCCAATAACCTCAGACTGTACCCTACTACTCCTGGGCTTCATATTGGGGTCCATAGCTCTGGCAGCTTTACCAGAACCACAGCTGGTCGTAGTGACCCCAGGTAGCACACCACCCAAAGCCCATTAAATGAAAAACTTTTTAAATGTTTAAATTTGAGCTACTTCATTACAAAAAAAGCAAAATTTAGAGCAGTCTAGCTGAGGCCAGTCATTTCTCCTACCAGCCTGTCATTATGATGAGAAAACACAGAGGGACATGGCATTCCACCCAAACTGACATGGAGCACAGTAAAAGACTGTTGTATGTCGTATGAAGAAAAATTATATGAATACCAATCATCAAATGATGCTTGCATTATCTTACTGAGGCAGCTGGATTCCCAAACAGCTATTAAACAGATATTAGAACATAAAAGAAGTACAGATAACATAGCTATTTGGTGAAATTCTCTGAACAGACTCTTGCGTTTGACTTTATTGGAGGCCAGGCTGGATATAGAGACCCCAACCCTCAAAACCAGAAAGGAGAGAGTCTACTGAACCTGAAGACTCACCAGTCACCAGAACCCTTGTCCACATAGGCCAGAAGACCATAGAGGAATAAAACACCTATCCAATATGAACAAACACAGGAATCAACACCTAGACCTATAATCATCCAAATGCAGATGCCTAAACACCAGTATAAGAACACAGGAAAGAAGGGCAATATGGCACTACCAGAACACAGATATACCATGACAGCAAGATCTGAACCAACCAACACAGCTGAAGCACAAGAAAACAAACAACCTTAAAATGACTTTATGAAGATGATAGAAACACGTAAGGAAGAAATGAAAAAAAAATCCTTTAAAGGAATTGAGGAAAATACAAACAGAAAAATTGGATGAAATCAATAAATCCCTAAAAGAATGCAAAGAAAGCCAAGAAAAACAAACAAACAAACAAAAACCAAACAAGTGAAAGAAACTGTCCAAAACCTGAATATGGAAATAGGAGATATAAACAAACACAGATGGAGGGAATCCTGGATATAAAAAATCTGGGTAAATAAAAAGAAACTGCATATGCAAGCATCACCAACAGAAATGTTAAATCTAAAAAGTTCCTAACCAAAAACATCCAGAAAATCTGGGACACTATGAAAAGATCCAACATCAGTATAGGAATTAAAGAAGGCGAAGAAAACCAGTTTAAAAATCAAGAGGTTAAATTTAACAAACTCATAGAAGAAAAATTTCCCAGCCTAAAGAAGGATATGATTCTAAAGGTACAAGAAACTTATAGAACACCAAATAGATTGTATCAGAAAATTCTCATACCACATTGTAAACAAAGCAACAAACATACAGAACAAATTAAAAATATTGGAAGAGGCCAAAAGACCAAGTAACATATATAAAGGCAGATCTATTAGAATCACACTGACTTCTCAATGAAGACCCTAAAATACAAAAGGGCCTGGAGTAATGTCTTTCATTCTCAAAGGGACCACTGATTCCAACCCAGACTACTATACCCTGAAAAACTGTCAATCACCATAGATAGCGAAAACATGGTATTTAATGACAAAGTCAAGTTTACACATATCTATCCACAAATCCAGCCCTATAGATGGTACTAGAAGGAAAACTCTAGCCCCAAGAAGCTAACTACACCCATAAAAACACAGGTAATCACTTGGGAGGCAGAGGTAGGCAGATCTTTGTGAGTTTGAGACCAGCCTGGTCTACAAGAGCGAGTTCTAGGACAGGCTCCAAAGCTACAGAGAAACCCTGTCTCGAAAAACAAAAACAAACAAAAAAAAGAGCAAAGGTAATATATAATACCAGCAAAATCCAAAGAAGGGAAACAGGACACATCAACTAACAGAAATCAAAGTGATACAAAAAGAAAAGGAAGAAGCCAAAGTATTATTATTCACATTATTCCACATACATAAGCAACACCTTTAGCAAAGTGATGGATACAAAACTAACTAAAAAAAATCAGTAGCCCTCCTATATACAAACAATAAATGAGCTGAGAAAGAAATCAGAGACTCAACACCAGTTACAATAGCCTCAAATAATATAATTTGTTTTGTTAACTCTAATCAAGCAAGTGAAAGACATGTATTACAAGAATTTCAAGTCTTTGAAGAAAGTAATTGAAGAAGATGTCAGAAGATGGAAAGATCTCCCATGCTCATATATTGGTAAAATCAATACAGCAAAAATGGCCACCTTACCCAAAGCAATCTATAGATTAAATCCAGTCTGCATTAAAATCCCAACACAATTCTTCACAGTTCTTTAAAGAACAATATTCAACTTCATATGGAAAAACAAAAGTCAGGATACCTAAAACAGTCCTGTATAATAAAAGAACTTCTGGAGGTATCACCATCCCTGGTTTTAAGCTCTACTACAGTGATATTGAAAACAAATGGTATTGGCATAAAAATAGACAGGTAGATCAGTGGAACTGAATTAAAGAGCCGGACATAAATCCACACACAGCAGATTTAAAAAAAAAAACAAAATTATATAATGGACAAAAAGAAAACATCTTAAACAAATGTACTACCATAACTGGGTATCATCATATAAAAGAATGTAAATAGATCTATACCTACTACCACTCTGTAATAAATTCAAGTACAAGTGCATCAAAGACCTCAAAAGAAATCCAGATACACCGAACCTGATAGAAGAGAAGGTAGGGAATAGCCTTGAACACATTGGCACAGAAGACAGCTTCCTGAACAGGACAACAGTAGCACAAACTCTTAAGATCAACAACTAATAAATGGGACCTCATGAAACTGAAAAACTTCTGTAAGGGAAAGAACACTGTCAATGTACAAAAAAAGCAACCTACAGAATGGGAAAAGGTCTGATTTTCAAAATAGAGAATTCTCAAAAAGGCCAAGAATGCTTATAGAAATGTTCAACATTCTTTTTTTTTTCAAGACAGGGTTTCTCTGTAGCTTTGGAACCTGTCCTGGAACTAGCTTTTGTAGACCAGGCTGGCCTCAAACTCACAGAGATCTTCCTGCCTCAATATTCTTATCCACCAGAAAAATGTAAATCAAAACAACTCTGAGATTCCATCTTAGACTAGTTGGAACACAGGTGACAACTCATGCTGGAGAGGATGAGGAGCAAAGGCAACATACCTCTGTTTCTGGTGTGAGTGTAAATTTAAACAGCCACTTTGGAAATCAGTATGGCAGTTTCTCAGAATACTAGTAACCAAACTACCACAAGACACAGCTCTACCACTCTTGGGCATATACCCAAATGATGCCCAATCATACTACAAGGACACTTGTTCAGCTATGTTCATCATAGCTTTGTTTGTAATAGATAGAATCTGGAAACAACGTAGATGTTTCTCAACAGAGGAATAGGTAAAGAAAATGTTGTACCTTTACAAAACAGAATACTACTCAGCTATTAAAAACAATGATATGAAATTTTAAGGCAAGTGGATAGAATCAGAAAAAAATTCATTCCCATTGAGGTAACCCAGACCCAGAAAGACAAACATGGTACATATTCACTCATAAGTATATATTAGCTATAAAATAAAGAGTAACTATACTATAGTCCACAAACCCAAAGAGTCTAGGTAATAAGAAGTGTTCAAGGAGGGTCAAGAACCCCACAGGAAAACCCACAGTGTCAACTAACCTGGTTTCATAGGATCTAACAGAGACAGACGTCAGAACCAAGGAACCTGCATGGGACTGACCTGGGCACTCTGCATATATATTACAATTGCGTAGCTTGGTTTCTTGTGGAACTCCTAAGAGCGGAAGCAGGGGATGTCTTTACTCTTAATAGCATTTGGGACCCTACTCTTCATACTGAGTCACCTTGCCCAGCCTTAGTACATGGGGAGGTACTTAGTCCTGCATATGCCATATTTTGTTGATATCATTGGCAACCGGCCCTTCCCAGAACAGAAATGCATGCAGGAAGAATGGATTGTTGGGTGGGAATAGAAGGATGGGGCAGGGGGACTGAGAGGAGAGAAGGGAGGGGAAATTGTGGTTGGGTTGTAAAATAAACAAAAAAATGGAAAAAATAAAAAGAAACAAATTTGCATATATACAATATATACAAAGAGAATATATGTATATATTTAAGAAAAAATTTAAGGTCATTGTTAAATCAAAATAATGACTTGAATAATTTATGAATATCTATGTGAATCTTTGAAAATTTATTTTCATATTATGCAATTTGGAGTTTTGTCTGCAAAAGGGCATGCTGTATAGTTCCTAAGTCTGTATGAAGATAGTTCAGTGATTTTTAAATTGTAAGTTATTTTGTTTTGTTTGTTGTTTTAGACTATATATACTCTCCTGTGTGTGTGTGTGTGTGTGTGTGTGTGTGTGTGTGTCTGTGTATGTGTTTGTGTGTAACCCAGAGGTGGATCTTTGGTGTCTTTCAATTGCTCTCCATCTAGTCTTTTGAGAAATGGTCTCTCACTGATTCAATCTTGAATTATCATTTCCCTAATTGAAGGTGATATCTTACTTATAGCACCATGCAACATGCTTGTCTATTTCCTTAGCTGTAAAACTTGAAATCTGAGTCCCTCTTCTTATCCTGGGAACTGATGCTTCCTTCCCATTATCTGTGAGCATTAACACACAGAACGGTCACACACACCTAATACACACACACACACACACACACACAGAGAGAGAGAGAGAGAGACATGCTAATAAACCCAAAATTAAGACAATCGAAAACAAACCATCAAAACTGTCATATCTAATATTTTAATAATAATTATTTTTTCTTTAGTGTGCCATTAGTATAATTGCCGTGTTTGTTAAACCCTTAAGTAAATTACTTAAAAAAATAAACATTTCTGAATATTGAAATGCCACATTTCTCTTCACAAGTAGCTCTTCAGAAGATGAAAATGTTCTCTTGGAATTCTAATTTAGAGAAAGAAATTATTTTACTCAGAATTCTAAACAAAGGACAAATTAATATTCATAAAGCAATAAAATCATAAATTAATACACATAAAAAGTACTCATTTTTCTAGGCGCTAGAAGAAATTGGTGTGTTTTCTCCCTACTTCCATCTCTACTCTGTACCCAAGGGATGAGGGGGTCAAATCCACCGCCCCAAACTTACAGTTCTGAGGCTCTGTCTCTTTGAGCTCTACTTTAGTGTACACATTAGGTGTCTCTGGCACTAATTCCTTAGCCTATTCCTGGAAGTTTGTCTCAGTATCTGTTAATTTCATGGTATCTACAAGTTCCCTCTTGCCTAGAGCAGAGCTGATGTCCTGTTTCAAGGCTGGGATATTCATTCTGAGGCTGTGCTCTAGAACGCCTTGCTGCCTGTTCGTCGTATAATGTCTTCATGCTGTGACTTCCTTTATGTCCTGTATTTTTTATGTTAGAGTTGTCTAAATCAGCAAGGCCACTATTACAGCAAAGAACGAGATAAAATGTAGCTTTCTTACTTCTTTCCCTGGCTTCCAAGTTGGCCTGACCTCAAGTTTAATCCACCTACGTGAAAACAGTAGTCTTATAATTGTATTGTTTTAATTGTCCCTAAACAGCTACAATCCACTTTGAACTGCCCAGCTGTGATAGCTAATCTTAATTGTCAGTTTGAATGGTTTCAGAATCTCCATGGAAACTAACCTCTGGACGTTTCTCTGAGGGAGTTTATGAACTGGATTAATGGAAGTGGAAAGTGTCACCAGAAAGGGAGCCAGCCTCAACTCATTGGATGGGTTCCAGACTGAATAAGAAGGAAGAGATTAGCCTGAAGTGCAGCAGTTACCTCTCTCTGCTTCCCGAGAGAGGATGCGTTGTGACCAGCTGCCTCTGGCTCTTGCCGCCACGCGTTCCACCCTGCGGGGCTATATTCTGGAACGCTGAGTCAAAATAAACCTTTCTGCTCTTCAATTCCTTTTGTCAAGTACTTTGCCACGGCAAGAACTAGGCCGAAAACACAGCAAGAACTAGTAAGTAGGTAAAAATCAATGCCCAAGACATCGCAGCTTTTCTGCTCAGGACCGTGTAGAGCTTCCGGTTTGATGGAAAGCCAGTGACAAAGCCGGGGACTTCCATGGAGTTCTAGTTCTCTGCTACCCTGAGCATGTTCCTCCCTCCGTACTTCAGTACTTGCTGTTCTCTGTGGTTGAACCACTCTCTCCCCAGAAATCCATGTGGCGTGCCCCTTCACAGCTTTCGGATATGTTCTTGGATACCAGCCCCGCAGGTCTGGGCCATGGCCTTTACAGTCACTATCATACACTAATCTGTGCGGCTCCTATGCCCTTTGCATTCTGCATTTTTCTTTGTGACACTTAGAGAACACTGATTTTTTTTTAAAAAAATTTATTTTGTGCCTCTTTTCTTAAATGTCAGCTGTTAAATAGTGTGAACTTAGCCTTTGCTTTCAACTGTTTCGTCTTCTGTGTCTGGACTAACAGCTGTCTGGTAATAACCACTGGAAAATTGCTTGTTGGATAAATCATTTAATATAGACAACAAGAAAGAGTGATAATTACCACAATATCAGGGAAAGCACACACTTCTATTAAAATGATTTGAAATACCAGCCTTTAAAAACAGTCTGACAAAGGTCACCCAAGAAATGTGGCAAAAATGACAGAAAATAAGCAAATAATCGTGGTGACTATTATCTGACACAGAAAAGCATTTCCTGGGTGCTCCTGACAAACAGATGCATATTCAGTGATTATGAGCACTGCAGAACTTTCCTTTCAACAATAATTTTCACATTTATGCTTGCTACCAATGTGCGCAGACCCCTTAACCCGAAGTCTAACAAAGTACCACTAAGGTGCGAAGAACCGGCACTTGACAGCCTTTGATGGCAATTAAAGCAGAGGACCGTGGATCTTGCCTTTCTTAAATGAAAATCGCTCTCCAGTCTGCATTTGCTTTCCAGTGAACTGGCTCCCCGTGCTTAATTTCTTCTCTCCTCTTGCAAGTTTATGGTTTTTCTCTTTTAGCACTTTCATTTGAATACAATTGACAACCAATGTTTTCTGGAAATTCCTCATGCATTTTAAGACAATTTGTTCACCTCCTTCCCTCTTTTTCTAACTTCAGCTGGAAATGAAAGACTCTTCAGTGCCAGCATTAAAATAAAGGATTGACGTTTTGCTAAGAGAGTCATTGCTTTGATGCCACATAAATCCTCTCTAAGTTCCTTTGGAAATGTCACCTTCACTTTTGCCCATCACTGGAGCATTTAATGTTTTAAGATAATTTACATTTCCTCAAAACAGAAGCTACAGTAATGAACCAATATTTTCTATGACTGTTAGCAAAATCTGTCGCCCACTCTCATGACACCATGCTCTCTCTCTGTATGTTAGTAAGGCTGCATGGCAGGACAGCCTACCTCTTTCTTCTGAGGACTCCAGTACACATTGCCTGCTCTGCAATAGTGGAAGAAAACACTCAACAGGCATACACACACACACACACATATACACACACACACAACACAACGTTTTGTTAAAGGAAAAGGGAATTTTAAGTATCTTTTATATAATTTCTTTCACATTTAAATTATAATATTTAAATGATCAGAGAATGTAAAAACTCACAGTCACCAATAAGCAAAATGGTCTGCCAAAGCTTCTTTTGATAATTTGTAGTGTGATATGAAAGGCTTAGTAAGTAGGCAATTGGTGTTTTATTATTTCTTGGCCTTGCCTTCTTTCCTCTTTTCCGTTCTTCTCTTTCCCCCCTTCTCCTCTCTTCTGCCTTTCTCCTCACTCCCTCACTATCTGTTCCCACTCTTTCCCTCCCCTCTTCCTCTCCTTTCTTCCCATCTTGTTTTCACTCTTGATTTCTGTACTTCCACCATTTCCTTTTTTTTTCATTTAGCATTAGGCTTTTCTTTAATCTATTTATTGCCTTGAGTACAGGACTTAGCTCTGTTCCAATTCCTGGTACCCATTTTCTCTTCAAACTGTACATTTAGTGTTTTTTCCTTTCTCAGTCTGTTCCTTTCATTATAGATCTACATAAGACTGGCTTCCAATAACCACATCACACATTAAATACTAGGTTATTTTGAAATCTCCTCTGCCAATGGCATTAACACAAAATACTTCAATTTGGCCTCAGATAGACTTTCAGGACAAGGGCAAAAAGTAGCCACATTCTTCACCAAAATACCACAAGAACTATCTCAAGGACACTTATTAACAGACTTTTCTGAAACCCCTTGAGTTGTTCCATCATGATCTACATTGTTTTCAGCACCACTGTCTTGTCTGCTCCCCACAAGCATGTTCTATTAAACCTCACTTAAGGTGTTCAAATGATTTCCAAAGTTGCAAAGTTCACATTCTGCCAACATGTAGTATGGTCAGGTCTGTCTCAGCAATACCTCACTCCCTGGTACCAACTTCTGCTTAGTTAATAATCTCTTGCTATAAAGAGATACCATGGTCACATAAACTCTTCTAAATAAAGACATCTAATTGTTATTCTTTCAAAATTTAGAGTTTTTGTCCCTTATGAGTATGACAGGTAAGCATGGCTGCATGTGGGCAGATAGATAGATAGATAGATAGATAGATAGATAGATAGATAGATAGATGATAGATAGATAGAGAGAAAGGGAGAGAGAAAGTGGCTTGAGTGTTTGAAACCCTAAAGCCCACACTTAGTGACATACTTCCTCCAACAAGGTCACACTTACTCCAAGGCTATACCTCTTTCACTCTCTAATAACAAAACATTCTAATTTATAAACCGTTATAGATTAGTATGGGAACCATTATTATTTAAACCACTACCCTATCTACTAGCTTTACAAACACACTAGAATGATATATATTGGGTGCACATACCCCTGTAGGCACTAAGGCATATTCACATGTGATAGACACATTAAGGTTGACACAGAATCTGTCACAAAATCATCTAAGACCCATTTGAAGCTGGTGATTTTGACACTCTTCAGATTAAATGTCTGTAAACTAACATGTAGTTTAGTGAAATAATACTTGCTTATCAAGTGTGAAGTACTGGGTTCAATCTCACCACTACACACACTAAGAAAACGTATGAAGTAATTGCTTGAATAAGCCATGAAAACATAACACTAAAAACTGGAATATAGGGTTCCTGATCCAATTTACTTTCTTTTGAACAATGAAATAAAATATAAAGTATGAAAAACTTAAAATTCTATGACCACTTAAATTATTGAATCAACAAATTTTATGAGAGAAATATAATACAATGCTGAGTATAATAAATGAAAGTATCATGATTTTTCTAACTTTTATAATGTTTAGAAAATGGTTAAATATAAAATTAAAAAGAATGAATAAATCCTGGAAATGCATATATGGTGAATTTCTTTAGCTGAATGTCTCACAGATTCTCATGTAACCCTTAAAACTGTATTAGGTACACATTGCTAAGTCAGGCTAATAGACAAGGAGTCATTCTAGAGAAATTAATTACTTGTCCATGCTCTCCTTTCTAGAGAATGATGAAGCCAGGCAAAAATTCAGATTTAGCTATATCTAAAGAGTTTTCTCCCCTATTACCTATGTGCAATGGTATAACAAGATCCTGTAGAGTCTAACACATATATTCCTGAGAAAAGTCAACAGAGTTTTTAACTAACTAGTAAAATGCCAACTCACAATAAGGAAAGGATTTTTAACAATTATAAACTAAAGTACATATGTAAAAACTTATTTTGACATTCAAAGGTTGAGTACTAAATTAAAGACGTTTTCCTCTTAGAATTATTTGTTTCATCATGGTTAACAATGAGAACATTGTTTATTTTCAGGAATATAAAAAAGAAGGTGGCCTCTTTGGTTGAGGTGCTGTATACATCAAAGTTTTTCATGTTTTTCAGCTTCTAGAGATTTTGATTGATGCATTATTTTCTAAATTGAATTTATTGTTCCTCAGTGATGCCTGTAATACTAGTAGGGTTATAGAGAGTCACTCGTTTGTAAGGGAATGTGGCATACTGATGAGACACTAAATAATAAACAGGACAGCACTGGTGTGTGGTTACCAATACATCAAAGGTCATGACAAAATCTGAAATGAAATCAAGTGACAGATACAAGCAAGTGAATCAAAGGGATGGATCTGAATCACTGTATGTAGGCGTCTCCTCTTAGAAACACGACCATGAATTTTACATGGGAATAGCTGTTTGTTTAATTTTCACTAGCAAACTAAGAATCAGATAATCTTTATTTATATCAAAAATTTTCATTAAAAATTTAAAACCAATTATCAGGATTGGGGAGATGATTCAGCAGGTAAGAACAAACACTGTTCTTGCAGAGGACTAAAATTCATTTTACAACATTCACATCTGGTGGCTTACAATATCTTGTAATGCCAGCTCCATGATATCCAATGTCCTCTTTTACCCTCCACAGGCTTACACTTACATATACCATACCCCCATATAAACCCAGTATTGAGAGTAAAGATGCAAAACTATTTTAAAGTTCTGTTAAAATGATTATGTTAGGACATTTTTATAGTTTATATTAACAAATCCCTTGCTAGAGAAAGAGAAGGCTTTACCTTGAAGACGGAAGGTCAAATATAAAGGCTAATTGGACAACTCAAAAAAAAATGAGAAACGGCATCAAAAATGGTAACTTCAATTTGGGTTGTTTAAATTAATGTTTATTTGAAAGGTGTTTACAATAAATCACTATAATTATCTTAGATTCATGTCAAAATAATTGTTTTTTGCTTGCTAAGTGTGTTATGTTTGTATGAGATATTTTTATTTTACTCTTTTCTTGCATCTATTATCCAAGAGAATAAATTGGAACATATGGGTGTTCCATATAGTTTAAGTGTGAAGAATTCTATGATGTATTATACATATTCTATATGCAAAATGTGTGACCCTTTGTATGCTTAGGTTAAACTGCTTGCAGATGGAGTTTTCAATCATTCTTTTTCCTAAAGGAAACATAAATGTTGCTTTTATATGAAAGGAATTGAAATCTGAACTCAAACATTTTTGTATAAACAATAATGCTCACAGTGTAAGCACTGATTGGGAATCTGAACCGATATAGCCTATTATTAGATACTCTGGGAAGGAAGCTTTGTCTTGAGAGATTATACAGCTCAACTGGACTCACTGAGTGTGCGGTGCAATTCTTAGGCTATAAACAGAGAATGACAGATACTTATTTGATTGCTATTGTAGCACAGGTCATATCATATAAAGGAATGTAATATTTGCTATCACAATAGCCATAAGAGTACTGGAGAATCCTGCAACTAAGAGATCTGGTTATGCCCATGGCTGAAGACAATCCTGTATGTATGTGTGTGTGTGTGT
>JAQHUG010000090.1:2294715-2312186 GCA_028555095.1 Dicrostonyx torquatus | reverse complement strand
AAAAATATGTTAGATGTTTTATGATAGCTAGTTCTATCTAATACCATTTTATCTATGGTAAGTAGTTAATTCGATGCCAAACTTAAAACAAAGGTTTTCTTTTTGAGCTTAAAGAACAACAAAGTAATTTAAGAATGGCTTTTTTAGAATATTTATTCCATTTTACAGTGGTGCATGTTACTTTTCTGTGTCTATCTCAATTTAACCTAATTCCTATTGGGCCCTACTATTCATGAATGAATGAATAGTCTTTATATAAGATATTCAAATGAATATATTTAGTGGATTTAAAAAAATGATGATTAAATTGCTATTTCAATTTAAAAAATAATTGTTATTCCTAACCCATCCACATTAATACTTTTCAACATTTCAGTGGAATCAGGCATTTAACGTTATACTAACACAACACAATGCCTTAATGGTGCAACAGCCTTTACTTCTTGCCCACATCTGTGCTATTCTCTTAGAGAATTTAACCAATAAATCATTAAAAACTAACAACATTTAAATGGGTTGGTTTGGGTTCACATATTAGATTCCACTACTTCAAATTCACTCCAATAGATTTTTCACACAGCAAGTGCCATGCAATATAAAATATATCCAAATGTTGTGATTTTCTTGTATGTTAAAAGCATGCAGTTCCTTTAGGCTTCAGTATTCTTATTTAAAAATAATAAGAGCATTTTGTTAAAAGTCATCTTGGGTATGCACCGTGATACTAAACTTGCTCTAATTCAGCACTGTTTTTCTTACCAGAACATAACATCCTAGAAGAGAAAGTTTCTGCTTTGTATAACATCGTGTTATACATCCTTTACTTATGGGTGCCACTCTGCTTTCCACTTCTTAGTAAGAAAATGATAACTCAAGACTTGCAGAGCACTCAAAAAGACAATCAGATCATGAAGAGCCTGCCTTTATCGTAGCTTTTCAAGGTAGATTATAACTCAGCAGCCTATTTTCATCCTATATCATCGTCTGTTTCCTAAATGCAAATCAGTTAGAGAAGAGCCTTACAATTTGCTATCATTCAGAGGGTCATTACTTAAAATATCCTCAGAGAAGCCTGAGTTTCCTCAAATAGACTGTCTTGGCTATGTATATGTTTTTTTACATAATAGACTATTTTAACAAGGCAGGTAAATAGTGATCAGAATCTAATGACATTTATCATATTGATTTAGTAAAAAAGATGCTATTTTATTATATTCTCTTAAGGTTTTCCTTTAACATGGATGAATTAAAAGTTGTATAAACAAGTCAAGTTGAAACGAGAAAGCAGAATGTACACATTTACACACGAAACACTATCAAATAATGTATTTAACTTTTTAACTGTCTACTTATTTATTGAAAATCACTTTATTTAATGTCTGTCATATAGTAGTGACTGTGGAAAGCCTCATGCACAATGCAAGTTTACAATCCATGGTATTCATAAGTAATTTCCAGGTGTTGAAATAGATGGCCCAAACTTAATGGCATGCCAATTGAGAACACTGGCAATATAAAATCGCACACGTTTCTGGTAGATTTAAACTCCACATTGTTTCCTGGCTAGGATGGGCTATAAAGCCTTCGTAAAGTTCTCACACCAGCTGATAAGATGGTTTGTGTTGAAATGTGGAGGAGGCTAAGGTGTGAACAGGTAACCATACGGGGGAGTGATTTTTAGGAACTCCACTCTAGCTTCACCCTCCCAGCAAGCTTTCTGTTTCTGCACCTAACTGGATTATCACCTAGATTTCAGATCTACTACTTTCTATTTTTAATTCTAGCAATATGGTCTACAGGAAATAATCCTGGTCCTCCTCTTCCTTTAGTCTGTGCTTCCTTAATTTGCATTAGTGGGTCTTGTATAGTCAACATTTCAGTAATTCTGTTCTGAAATGCCATGTAGCATCTAGCATTTTTGAGCGGTGGTAAATTTTTTGGAATTCAATTCCTTTTCATACTTTGAGTGTGACCACCACTTTGGTTTTGCTTGGATAATGACATAGTTAAGTGGTAGAGATAATGAATTATATGTATATTGTCTTGAATCCATGTTAATGCATGTTAATGAAAGTCTCTGTCTTCACAGATTTCACATGTTTATCAATTTATGCTGCAATAACCCAGCAGCCTGGAGACACTAGTGCGTTTAGATGGGATAACTGCTAAAATCCCATCTTAGAAGCTGTTAGCTTTGCTGTCTGTAGCAACTGAATGATAGCTTTTTTTTTTGTTTTGATTTTATGAACAGCAATTGTCAAGGGCCTGTGGTAGTTATACTTCAGTGATTATATAGATGACTTATAAGAAAGCAAAACTTCAAATAAACAGGCAACTGCCTACCACAACAAGTTATATATAGTTTCATACAGGTATCTTAGATGCCTTAAAATGTCAAGCGTTGAAGTCATTACATATAGCCACAATCTGTGACAACTCAGCCAGCATTTAAAACTCATTTCTGAGATAGTTTCTCCCAAATTGAAGCCTGAGGGCATGTGGAATCTTAAATCTGTCATTTTGTAAATAGCATAAGCTGAGCAAAGCTGACCACCATGCTCTTCAGAGGTTACCAGTGGGGCACAGTGTACTCGAATGTTTCCATTACTACGTTTATAGAATTTCATGCTGCTGTTTTTCATTTGCCTACTGGTTGCCTCTCTTCCTTAGAAATCACTGGAACTTTGAAAAAATTATCACTGGCAGAAACATTCCCCAGTACAAAAGCCAGAGCAGCAAACAAAAGAAGTTGAACATTTCTTTTCTTCTTTTAAATTTTTTAAAATTGATTTATTGAGCTATATTTTTTTTCTGCTCCCTTCCCTCCCTCTCCCCTTACCTTCAACCCTCTCCCATGGTCCCCATGCTCCCAATTTACTCAGGATATCTTGTCTTTTTCTACTTCCCATGTAGATTAGATCCATGTATGTCCCACTTAGGGTCCTCATTATTGTCTAGGTTCTCTGGGATTGTGAATTATAGGCTGGTTTTCTTTGCTTTATGTTTGAAAACCACTTATGAGTGAAACAAAAAACAAAACTCTGAGTGTGAAAAGTTATCCCTTGTGCTAACATTTTCAGTGGACACTAAGGTTTTAAGCTAGGATCTGTGAAGGAGTTTTAACATATTTTAGATTAAAAAATAAGCTAAATTATTTTCACTTTTTAAAATTAAAAAGTGACCCTAAGGATGTTCTAAAAAGCTATTGGATCTTGTTCTTTATTTTTTTAATGTGGAAGTGAAAGATAGATAATATTTTCATCAGCTAAATATAATGTTGGCTTTTATCTGCTAGTAAAATGAATACGGACAAAATCTTTAAAAGTAAAGGTACATTTAAATGTTGTTGTCAGTTCATTATGTGAATGTGATGTTGGAATCCATTAGAAGATCATTGCTAATGCAGAGAACAATTAGCGGATCTTGGTTAAAAGCTAGGTGTGACACACAGACAAGCTTTGCATATTCTAACTCAAAGGAGGAGATTATTGGTGATATAAAAGATGGATAGACATGATCAGTGCATTATTCAAGAATGTGATGTGTAGATATAGCTAATCTCATTAATTTCTATAATTAACATGCAATAATAATAATAGTAAAAGTAGTAGGAGTAAAAGATTGTGTTTACATGTATTCCAAACAGCCAGAAACATAAATAATGTGTGTGTGTGTGTGTGTGTGTGTGTGTGTGTGTGTGTGTAGACAGAAGAGAGAGATGGGGAGAGAGACAGAGAGAGAACTTATCTCATTGGAGTGAGCTTAAAATCTCACATACTTCCTGCCCACTGGCATTCTCTTAGTGTCAGTTTTTGATAATAACTCAGGAAGTTGGATAGCAGCCAACATGCTGAAAGACCAGTGGGGGTTTCATCCACATTATAGTGCTTTAGAGGAAAATAAATGGAATCCAGAAGCACCATGGGCCAGAATTTCGTGCCAAGATTGTGAGAGAGGGTGAGGGTGGTAAACACAACTAAGAACGGCATTCCATATTTTGTACTGATAATGGTTTTTTTCTTTCCAATTTTTTTTTAAAGTGAGATCATTAAGAAGGCAGCCAGAAACTGACAAAACTTCTGCTGTAGTCCTATAGTGCTCATGGTGCTGGGGTGGGGTAAACCAGAGTTCAAGACTCATCAACCAGAATATTGCTTCAGGGTAAGGTGCTCTCCTTTTTCCTTAAAAGAAAAAAAAAATGAGTCTTCTTAGAAGGCAAACAGCATCCCCCAGGAACTCTATGAATTCTCCAATAGACTGGACAATATTGTACAAAATGTTACAGGTTACAGGAATACAAAATACCAGGAAATGAAAAATTAAATAAAATAGAGAAAGAAGTTACTGGAATGACGCAATTATGATATCAAAATTTAAGGCAACGGTTTTAATTAAACATTCAAGAAAACTGGTACTAAAATGTATTAAGCAGAAATTCTCTCATGAATATTAGTACCGTATATAGAATATACTGGTTAGTACCTCTCTCTCTCTTTCTGTGTGAGAGAAGACAAAACACCTCTCAGTAAACAGACTGAAAAACTAGTGTAAACTTTAAACTAGTTTAGAGATATGAAGGCAAATTACAGAAACCTTGAAGTTGACCTACAGCAACAATAAAAGACAACCAAAGGCGTAGAAAGAACATTCTGGACAACAGAAAATTCAACAACGGGAGACTATTCTACTCTAATGAAAGTGAATGCTACATATACTTTCAATTCTTTTCCAAATTCTCTGTGTTTGTAAATAAGTTGACATCAAAGCAGAGAAATGAATGTTGCCAGAGACATGGGACTCATGAATGTATGCAAGCAAACTGATAATTGTTTTGTGAAAACAATAATATTTTGAGTATTTTATCAATATAGTGGCTGGAGGTACATATGCATGCTAAAATATGATAATCTTAAATACTTTAAAATTTGCCAAAATTTTTATGCTAGAATCCATTGAATGCAGGTGATAAGTTTAAAATACAAAGCACTATTGTATTATACAACTAAAGAATTCAATCTCTATATCTTATGAAAAATTTAACAATAAAACTAAATCGCAAAACTATAGGTAAATTGAGTATATTTAAAAAGTCTACAGCAGACAGAATCGTTAGTGGTACAATTGTGAAATCATTTCACAGACTAGGAATGTGCTAAGGATGTGTCTATCAGTACATGTGTGCTATATTCTTCTGTTGATTCGAGCTGGTATACTAAGGTTGGAAAATGTAGAGGAGTTCCAAAAAGAAAGCAAGTAAGGTTCTCATAGATATTCAACTGTACTTCAAAAATACAAAAAATAAAATAAATTTTATAGGTTTAGAAAGTAACATTTTTTGAAGTAATAAATGCATAAGTCAAAATGCTATAATCATAATTTATGACATTAGAACATGATATCTATATATTTAAAACCTACAAAAGTGTTACTAATGCAAAGTTGCTCAATAAAAGCAATCTCTGATAAATTATGTTTTCTTTTATAAATAGTAGTTTGGGGATATTTATCATTATTTTTACTATGGCCTCATAATTTACGCTGCATTTGTACCATGAAAAAACAATAAAAGTATCAGTAACTAAATGGAGTTTTTGCCTGTAAAAAGAGAGCATTCAAAAATATTTGGCATTTATAATTAAAAGAAATCAATTTATTTTCTGGAACTAACATTTAATCATAACTATACAGTTGCTATTTTTGTAATTTATGAAAGGAAATTTAATGTCTTACTGACTTCAGAATGTGCAGTCATATCATTCTGGGACTATATGCCATCTTTTTATGACAACTTCTAGGAAATGGTTTTGTTTTAATTATCTAGGATAAGGAAAGAAAGGCTAAACTTAAAACTGCTAAATTAAACCATAACACCAAATATAAAACAACCAACTAACCAACCAAATAAACAAACAAAAACCAGAAAACCAAATACAATTCCTATCATGATGTCTTTCAAACTTTTATTTGTGTGCCCTTTCTGGGCTCTGAGGTACTGAGACTATTCGGGCTGGTTCAGCACCTTTCGTCAAAGCTTGACAATCACTTGACTAGTAATAAACAACACAAGAAATAAAAGATTGATACACTTTTGGTGACAGCGACAGCCAGCATTTCATGCTAATGTTAGTATCTGAAAGTGAGAGCTCATTCTTTAAAATAGAATAGTTAGAATAAGTGTGGACTTTTAATCTTCTATATTTATGAGTAATTTTATTGTCCCTCATAACTGTATATAAAATTTTTATTTAGATAGTACTGCACTTATACATTCAGTGGTAAGGAATTTGCAACATTTCAGAATTCAGCCTACCTGTATATATATTCACATTGTTTATTATTTATATTTATAATTTTAAATTTTTCCCCAATAAAACCCTTATTTAATATAATCTCAATGCAGTTAGTCACTGAATAATTGATGGATTTCTTTTTATTGTGTGAATACTTATATGTGTTCATATTATTTATTGCTAATGTAGGGAAATGTTACTGATTCTTGTAGATTAATTATATTTATGAATTTGGTCAAACTAATTAGTGGTTTTAATTAACCTGTTGACTAAAACCTGTTCTTGCTATTTGGGGAGGATGAACATGTCACATTAAGAAATAATGCATGTTCCATTTCTTTTCTAATTATTATATTTTTATGTTAAGTTTCACTCTGTGGGAACATTTCCTCATGCTTCACTACTCCTTAGATGGCAGGTGAGACAATGGCTTCTTCATTTTGCTCATAAAACTAATTACTTATTTACTTAATCAGGTTTTCATAATGCTGTGATCTGAGGTTCAACATCTTTCATTGTGTGTTCATAGCCGCGCCTAAGAGTGTAGGGCATAGGATAAACATTGTTAAGCGGGTGAGGAAGCAGTTCAGTAAATAAGTTCACCATTAGAAAACTAGAGGACTTGATGAACAAGGAAAGTAGAGTCATTGAGAAAAACCAGTTTTCCCCCTCTAAGAAACATTGTCTATTTTCAAAATTAACTACTGATGAGAAATGTGTATTTAGGGCGGGAGAGATAGTGTTTAAGAGTTCTTGATGCTCTTGCACAGAACCCTGTTTGGTTCCCAGCACCTGTATGGCAGCACACAAAATATCTGTAATGCTGGTTCCAGGGCATCTGATGCCCTCTGCTGACCCCTTCAGGCCTTCACATGCAAGGACATGCAAGGGGGGCACATTTCTTCACATGGGCTCACATGTACACTTAAATTACAAATAAATCTAAAAAAAGTTGTCTTTGATAGGCAGTTTTTCTATAGTTTTGGCAGCTTTGCACTTGTGTGTGTCTTCTAAATTAAATTGTCAGGGTTAATTAAATATCATATCAAGTAGTATTTTGGAGAAGAATTACAGAAAACTGGTAGAAAGAACTAATATTTTTATGTAAAAAGCAAGTGTTGTTAGGAAAACAGCATGGTTTTGAGTTCATTTATTGTCTAGTTACAAACAATTGTTTAGATCTGTAGAGTTCATATGTTTTAGTTTTAGTAATTTCTCTGGAGTTCTTTAAATGGTCCCATGTTAGTTTTATGTCTAGTTATAACTGAACACACAATTCTCAAATCTTCATTATTGCTTTAATCACAGGGATTTCACAAGCAGAGTGGTGAAGGGTAATACATTAAGATCAATGAGGATGATATCACTAACAATGACCTAAAAATCACCAAGGAATTATTAATATCACTTCTCGATATCAGAACAAATACAACACGACCTTTGTATTTTTAAAATAATAATAAACAGTAGTCATTATTCTAAACCTATTGTGTATGTAATGGGAAAATGCAGGAAATCAATAAGGAAATTTTTTGACTAATAATTATGTTTTGATTCAATAATGGAAAGAAAACCCCCAAACTAAATTTTCTCTGAATAGATCTTCAGAGTAAAAAGTTCAGTACTCATAAATGGGGTAATGTCTGCATAAATAAATCATAGAAATTAATATTTACAAAGGAATTATAATCCTTGTAGGTATTGAAGGGATCAAGATATAAATAAAGAACTCATGGGAAAACATTTAAGTGTTTTGTGCTCAGTGCTTGTCAAGTTGACAGAAACTAGAATCATCTGGGAAGAGAGAACCTCAACTGAGGAATTGTCTCCATTAGATTGACTTATGGACACACCTGAGGGACATTTTCTTAATAGCTAATGTTGGAGTACCCAGCCCACTATAGGCAGAACTATTCCCAAGCCTGGGGTGTATAAGAAAAGATGATGAGTAAGTCAGAGGAAGCAAGACTTTAAACAGCTGCCCTCTGTGATCTATTGTGATCTTTGTGCCACATTCCTGCTTGAGTGATGGGGAAATCTTGTTAGCCTATTATCTTTAAGAGGTGGATCTAAATTAAGGCGTGGCTTTCTGAGACTAGGAAAGAAAAAGAGGCACAAGACCCAGCTGCCCACTCTCTGTGTGATTCCGGCGCGGCACAGCTGAGCTTGGACTTCTTGTTCCTGTTTTGTGAGTTTTCCCCTTATAATAAATAAAAATATAATTGTTTTATCCTTTAGCTAGCCTGGTTATTTCCCGAATCTAGTTAATTTCTGTATTTGAGTTCTTGTCTTGGCTTTTCTCAGTTATAGACTGTGTGTGAGCTGTAAGCTGTAAACTGTAAGATGAGATAAACCCTTTCCTTCACATTTCTTTTCCCAGTGATAGATTGTGAGCTGTAAGCTGTAACTGTAAGATGAGATAAACCCTTTCCTTCCCATTTCTTTTGACCACTGTTTCATCCCTGCAGCAGAGAAGCAACTTGGAACAAAAGCCAGAAGAGTGAGGGAGACCCAGCGCCGTGGATTCAAGAGTCATATTCTGAAGATGATCACAAGAATTGATTGATTCTCATGAAAAATTAGTACAATTAAAGTTTAAAACTTTATTGAAAAATAAAAGTGACGGAATATGTAATAAATATTGCTTGTTTGAGCAGAGAAGGCTGTTGCCACAGTAAACATATCACATGTGAATGAAAACAGCTAGGAAATAAGATAGGAATCCATTGAGGACACAGAAAAATGTCTTTATTCAGAAGTTTGGGAGAATTCTTAAGGTAAATCTTGAGCTGAGCTAAAAACTTGGATCATCTCTTTTAAGATAGGGAAGCAGTACTTTTCTCAATAAACTCATTCTTAAATTTAAAAAACTATAATCAGATTGATGAGTACCTTAATTGTCACCATAGAACCTTCATCCAGCAACTGACAGAAGCAGATGCAGAGATCTAGAGCTAAGCTGGCTCCCAGAGTCTAGTCGAAGAGAGAGAGGAGTAATAATATGAATCAAAGGGTTAAAGACCATTATGGTGAAACAGCTGATCTAAGCTAGTGGGAGCTCACTGACTCCAGACGGACAGCAGGGAAAGCTGCACAGGACCAAACTAGGCCCTCTGAATGTGGGTGACAGTTGTGTGCCTGAGGTAGTCTGTGGGTCCACAGGCGGTGTCCAGGACTATCTCTAGTGCTTGAACTGACTTTTTAAAGCTTATTCTTTTTGAAAGGATACCTTTCTCAGTCTAGATATTGTGGGGTATAGGGGGAGATGGTCCTGCCTCAAAGTGATGTGTCAGACTTTGTTGATTCCCCATGCGAAACCTTACCTTCTCTGAGGAGTGGATAGGGGATGGGGTTGGTGAAAGATGGGGGAAGTGGGAGGAGGCAAGGGAGTGGGAACTGGGATTGGTATGTAATTTAGAAAAGTTTCTTTAAAATAAAAATAAACCCTGAAAAGTTATCAACATAAAAACTAAAATAAAACATTCTTTCATGTATGATATGTTTTGTATTACATAGGCATATACCATGCTATGTACATGCATGTGCATACTCAAGTTCATCTTAAAGTTTTAAAAAATAATATTGAGTTGAGTAAGAAAAAAGTGCATTTCTTCACTTTTTAATGGGTTATTATTTCTGTTCAATTATTTGAGAATTCAAAAACTATGCAAGCACATTACTTTGTATTATGTTAATAATTACAAGATCCATTTATGAACTCCAGTCCAAAAAAATACAGATAGTTGGGATAAGTTTTTTCATCCCAGTTTTCCCTTTACACTTTCAGTTTTGACTTCACAAAAATTTCATGGAGCCCTTTGGATAGGACGAGTGTTCTAACTTAAGTGGGAAGAAGTTGATAAGTGCACAGTGTCTGATTATGGTCTTGATTATGCCTGAAAGAATGATTGAAAATAACATTCATTTCCTTAAAGATAATATTACATTTGTGAGCCATAATACAAGTTTATGGAGAGCTAGAAAACAAAAACATAAGCTTTTAAAGCATCATCTTAATTCAAATGCAGCACTTAGATGGGAATACAAATTACTGCTGTAAATGTATCTACATTTCAATGCATTCATAAAAGTGATTTTTTTTTCAAATGAGGAAAGTAATAACCTCAGGAAGTCACAGCTCTGGGTATATATAACTCATTTTATGAATATTTTTTTTACCAAATGTCTTATTAATAAAAATAAAACTACATGGAATTATTAAGATTAATATTGTTTTATTCAGCAGTAAAAAAAAAATCTTCCAACCACATTGCCACTTAACAATGAATGCACAGTACAAAGCCAACTTAAATTTCCAGACTGAAGGTCTTTACCTAGCTAAATGAGTATATACAATACTTATTTAATTGCTTTGTTGTTTTTTCATTTTATTTTCTTCTTTAATAAATAAAAACTTTCTGACAACCTATTTGTCTCAGGGATCAAATTTGTAGCAAAGACGTCAGAGCCTGGGAAATTTATACATCTAAGTTCCTTCCCTACGAGATGACATTATCCATTCTTTGCACTCTGTTGTCACTTATTTTCTTTGTTAACCCTTTTTATTCATGATATCATCAGGGTCACTTCTTTGTAATTAGAGTATACATCTTGTTAATAAAGTATGATTCTTCAACAAGCTGACTCTTAGGCATTCTTAATAAGTTGAGTTTTGTTCATACAGAAAGATTTTAAAGTTTTCTTGGTGCTTTGTTTTTAGCACTATGACTAGTCATTCTTTCAGTGCCTGTCCTAAGCAGACCTCCTTTGATCCCTTGGACATACATTTATTCATTTAGTTAAACACTTATTTAGCATTCACTGTACCTTTAGAACTATACAGTAAGAACTTGGATTTAAAAAAAAATTCTGTCCTTCAGATGCTCACATAAAAGATCAAAGCTAGGCAGTTGTGTACATTGTGATCCTGGGGGAGAGATTAAAGCTTGAGTATTGTAAGGATACAGGAAAAGAAAGGGAAGCAGGAAGAGATGTTCTCAGTGGAAATAAAAACCAAGGTAAATTTTAAATTATTGGTAAATGTCAGAAAATGATGGGAATGGGTCTTCAAGTCTCTGCTGGCCAAAAGAAAATGTACTTCTCAGATATTCTTGTATGAGATGCTGACTGCCATCCTCAACAATCACCCTGGAGGACATGCCTCTGTGCTCACATGAAGGCCACACGTTTCTTTCCCTCTCCCAAGCCCCACCTGAATGACCCTGGAATACTTACTATGATTTGTTACTGAAAGATGCAGGACTCTCCTGGCTCATGTTTTCTTGACACATAGTTGACTAGCAGATCCTTGTGCAGATGTGCCAATGTCTGTGCATCTTTCTTTCAGATCTCTCTTGTCCCTTTATCGTCCTCATATTTCAAACATCTTACATAAAGCAAATGATATCTTTTACTTTTTTCTTCTTATGTATGTTTTAATTATGTTACACATATGCCTCTTTTATGACCTGTTATGTCTAGCCTGTTTCCCAGACAACCTAAAGTTGGTACCAGGGACTGGGATATTGGTATGATAGGCCATACCATGTGTTTGTTGGAAAGGATTTGGACTTTGGTACTTTGGGTTATGAAAGCAGTGGAATGATTTAAACACTGCTTAATGGTCCATACTAAGAGCAACAAGGAAGACAGAAGTGCTAAGAGTTATTTGAAACGTTGGGGCCTCACTCAAAGGGTTCAGAGAAGAATTTTAGTATATTGCCTACAGATCATTCTTGTGATATTTCGGTGAAGAAAGTAACTGTCTTTTACCCTTGTTGGAAGAGTCTTCCTGAGACTAAAGTGAAGAATTTTGGATTAATTTCATTGACAGAAAGAAATCTCAAAACAGCCTAGTAGAGAATCTGTTATGTGGATGTTAGTGGTAACTCTAATGATGATCTATAATGAAAAGTAGCAAGCTGAGTATGACAAATTAGAAAAAGTACGTTTTGAGGAGAAAAAGAGCACCAGAAAGTGGAATGTAGCTAAATCCTATATTCAAGGAAATAAACTACAAAATGGAGTAAAGGGAGTGGTGACCTCAAGGCAAGATCCTAGCCAGGTAAGTTTCCAGCTTGTGGAAAGGAATTAGAGAAAAGATTAGAGACCATTGTAGTGGGGCACGCCTTTGATCCCAGCTCTTGAAGGCAGAGGCTGGCAGATCTGGGCAAGCCTGGTCTACAGAGAAAATTTCAGGGCTGTCAAGCTTAGGCAATGACATATGGAAAACGTGAAGATGCAATAGAAAGAGGGGATCATGTTCCAGGCCCAGTAAGCAGCAGGATGTGGCAGCTTTGACCACATGGTTCTGACTTTACAGTTAGAGATAGGAGAAATGGGTTATGGAATTTGCTTCCACACCTGAAGCTGCTGAGGTGGGGCATGTGTTAGAGGTGTCCCTGAAGAGAAGCCTAGTAGAGAAGTCATTGCGTGAAGTTGTGAAGCTGAAGCCTGGATCGCCTTGAAGAACTCAAGATGTTAGGGATGCCAGAGTTGTGGGACACCTGTTGAGGAGAGATGTTAAGAGGGAGTGGAACCAGCCCAGAAATCAAAAGTGTGCTGCAATCACACCTGATTGGAGTTTTAAGATCTGAACAACATTTTGACATCAGACATGGAGATACAGAGTTTGGAGTTCGCATAGCTGGTTTTCTCGGGTTTGCTTTGGTCCAGCATTTCTTTCCTTTGCTCCCTTCCCTCTCTTTTGCAATGGTAATGTATGTCCTGTGCCATTATGTGATCTACTTTCTGATTTTTTTACAAGTGATTAAAGTTAAGACATTGTCATGCATCTCAGAAGAGGCTTTTTGGACTTTGAAATAACTAGGAGACTGTTATAGACTATGGGGAATTTTGCAGCTGGATTGAATACATTTTTGCATTATGATATTGCTGTAAGCTTTTAGGGCTCAAGGAGTAAAATTGTGGTGGTTTGAAAGAAAATGACTCCTAAAGGGAGCGGCACTATTAGGAGGTGTGGCCTTGTGAGAGTGGGTGTGGTTTTATTGGAGGAATTGTGTCAGTGTGTGGGGCCGACTTTGAGGTCTTTTCTCAAGCCTTTCCCGGTGTGACAGCCAGTCAACTTCCTGTTCTTTTTAAGATGTAGCACTCTCAGATCCAGAGCCACATCTGCCTATATACAGCCCTCCTACCCATCATAATGATAATGGACGGAACCTCTGAAATTGTAAGCAAGCCACTCCGGATAATATTATATTATATTATATTCCTTTATAAAAGTTGTAGTGGTCATACTGTATCTTCACAGCAATAAAAAAAAACACAAGACACTGAATTAATACAACAGAAACCACAGTGAGACAAAAAAAATGTGTTTGGATGTTGGCCAATTTATGGTCTAGCAGGTAAAAAGGATAAAAGAATATTGGATAAGATGTTTGAAGAAATTAAGAGAGTTTATAAAAAGCAAAAAGCTTTATATATGGGGTAGCTTGCACACTTTGTTTATTTTAATTCCTGTCATGGAAGAGTGCATCCTTGGTGTCCTGGAAGATGTTGACATGTGAGAACATCCTGAACCGTCAGAGCTTTCTGAGAAGATTCTTCTCTTTGTAGTTAGAGTTGCAAACTTTGATGTGCTAGAAGATCTGTAGGGACTTTTTACACAAAGTAACATGAGCAGTTCTCAAAGTTTTCTCCCATCTCCTTTTCTGTAAACTGAGTTAAACCTAACATTATTAAGTCAAGGATATGACTGAGGAAAGAAATAAATGATACCCAAGTGATTTGAGTGAGAAAATAAAGCAATTCTGCAGCTTAATTTTGCAAACATGGGAAAATATATGATTAGTAATTAAGAATTCATTAAGATTAAGGTACAATTTTTTTCTTTAGGACTCAGGGTTTCTAAATGGTCTCTGGAATCGAAGACAAAGAAAGGGAGCCACCCCAATGATAATGATAAAAACATTTATTTCTTTTCTTCTTTATACATTTCAGATCTTCACATTTAGGAACAAGGTTTCCGGACAGTGATGTATTATATTGCAGAACAGCAATGGTCCTAGATCATAGTATGCTTTTTAAATCTATAACTAACCAAGAATAGCTGCTGTGGCAAAGGAATTAAGTAATGAGTCAAAAGGAGCTAGTGAAACACTTAAACACAACATAGACAGGCAGAAATATAAGGAGAGTTTATTTGATCCACTTAGACTCTCTTGGTTCAGACCATCAGAAGCAAAATTTGGGACACACACCCATAGAATACAGCAAGAACTGGTGTTTCAACAGATCATGAAGCAGGACAAGTGGCACTAGTTATAGATGCGAGATTCACATTGGAAATCAGGCTACAGCTTTATTTATTTATTTCCCATTTTCACAAAGTTGCATGGAAACAGTGGAGGAGGAATTGATGAGCTAATCACAGAAGCATATGTTGAAGTCTGTTGTATCTTATAAGGCATGCACTGTGGTAGACATTGGAGTTCTTTTAGATCTCCCCCTGCCAAACATGCGGTTGACTGACAGCCCACCCTGGACCCCTAATGTAGTCAAGCACATATTCAGATCAAAGTCACGCTTTCTTTGTCTTACTTGTAGCTAATGAATAACCTTAACTTGGGTAAAAAACACTTTCACTTTTGAGGATTAACAGACTTTTTAAATGGCAGGTGTCATCTGAAGGCTTCCTCTAAGTTTGGCTGAACTATAATCAAACTATGTTGCAGGCTAAGTCATGACAGCCATGTCTTCACTATAGATCACTAGCTAATTCATACAGTTCTTAAAGTCTGTACCACTCTGTAGGAAAGGTGAAAAGATCACCATTTCCATTTTTAGTAAGGTGACAATAGAGAATAATAAGAAACTGCTCATTTGAAAAAAACTAGAAGAGAGTTTGTAGTGTTTCCATCATAAAGGAATCTAAATGTTCTAGTAGATATGCTTACACATTATATAATGCACTCTTAAATATTCTGGTAGATATGTTTACACATTATAAAATGCACACTTACAATGAGATAACATGGTAACCCACTAATATATGAAAATTTAAACAAAATTTAGAAAATAGATTGAAACTGAAATTAAGAAATTGGCATTTTAAAAGCTAAAATTAAAATCACTGCACATAAAATCATACAAACATTTCTAAAAGGCTTTGGCACCTTAAAAACAAGACTTCAGGTACTTAATGGTAGCAATCAGCTACAAAGAGTATCCATAACTGAACTGTAAGCGATTCAGTTCAAAACACTAAACTCATAGATGTTTTTATTTGTCTCTTGTCTAGTATGCTATATGATCTAAAAATATATGATCTATAAAATAAGAATGATATTCAAATATTTTCCATTCCCCACTTAAGAAATATAGTTTAATGAAACTATAAAAAAAACAGAACATTTCCAAATTAAAAATATTGTCTTTTATTATTTGTTTTATGTCAAAAAATTGTACTTCAGGGTTTTAGATGCATTGGTATAATATACCCAAGAAAATAAAAAGAGCACTAACTATTTTCATATCATGTATTTGCATGTATATCTATGTGTTTAGAGACAGAAGTGTAGTAATAAATTCTCTCTCTCTCTCTGTCTCTGTCTCTGTCTCTGTCTCTCTCTCTCTCTCTCTCTCACACACACACACGAACACGAGATAAAGGAAAAAGAAAAAGTACTGGATTAGAAATAAGATGCAGTCCAATGGGGCATTTTAACTGGAGAGATAGTTTCCAGAGAATTAGCTGAGAAGCAAGTTGGCTGATAAATGTCACACTTCAATTGATGTCTTGATGTCGATTTTACCACCAAGAAAGAACAACTGACAAGAAGTTTTACTATTAGTACTCTAATTTTTAATCTTCCTGGAAGATCTAGTTGATGAATTGGAAATAATGGGATGCTGGATATTTGCTGTGGGAGAGGGGCTGCTAATGAGGGCAGCCTAAGCATAGCCAGACTGACAGGCTAATTTACATGCAATTGCATTCTAAGGCACAAGATGTTGTTGAGTGTGATTTCTTGTTCTAAATTGCCACAGGGAAAACATTTAAAGGATAATCACAGGAAAATAAAATCATATATGATCCAGTGACTATACAGATGCTGTGTCGATGAGAATCATCAGTGTTAACAAGGAACTTCAAGAACATAGACGATTAAGTTATGGACAGATAAAAGGGAAACTAGAGTAGAAGGATTAAATGGGGAGTGGATGGAGAGCAGGGTAAAGGAGGGAATGTGAGGAAAAACAACTAATACTAAAAGCTTTTTGGAAAAGAAAACATGGAAGGCTACCACTTAGAAGATTCATAAAATGTATACGTATATGAAAGGAATTTAAATGGAGTCAATATATACTAGGGGAGACAATGCTACACCTAGATACTTTATTTTTAATGAATTCTTCTCTTATACAACACATCTAGAACACAGAGTACCCCCCGTCCCCATCTCCCAGTGCTCCCTCACCTCCCATCTCCTGAAGATTCACTCCTCCTCAGGTTCCCCAAGAAAAGAGCAGGCCCCCCAGTGATGTCATCTGAGCAGGGTATAACAAGATGCAAAAAGTCTAGGCATAAACTCTCATATCAATGCTGGAGGAGGCAACTCATTAGGAGGAAAACGGTCACACCTAGACATCTTATAACCTCATACCTGACCCTGATATTGTGGCCAATAACCTGAGACTAGATAGACCATGGGCCCAGGGGAAAACCTACTACTACTATTCTGTTAAAGCACTATAGCAACAAAATGACTCAAAGTGACATGCTGCTATACTTTAAAGCAGTATTCATCAGAGAAGCTTCTTCTTGCAATAGATGAGGATCAGCACAGAGAACCACAACTGGACAATGCGCAGAGAGTGAGATACTTTAGAACCCTGCATCCTTGGATGTCATCACCACATCCCACCCCCCAAGGCTTAGTACTCTACATGGGAAAGAGGCAGAAAAATTTGAGGAGTCAGATGTGGTGGATGACTCTGATAAGCATTGTCTTCCAGACACAAAAGATAGACCTTTGATCTCACAGAGACTGTGACAACACACACAAGGTCTGTAGAGCTTCAAGTCAAATTCCTAAGGCTAAAAAGGGGAAGTGACTGGAAAATCTCATCTGTATCTAAGAAACTGTTTAAAATTGATACCTACTGGGAAAGGGAAACTCAGTTACCTCCAGAGGAGTGTCATCCAGAGCAGGTCCT
>JAQHUG010000090.1:2260215-2270909 GCA_028555095.1 Dicrostonyx torquatus | reverse complement strand
CTGTGAGTCCCCTCAATTAAATGTTTTCCTTATAAGACTTGCTGTGGTCATGGTGTCTCTTCACTCCATGAAGAAACCTGGAAATCTTAACTAAGGCAATCTGGATGCCTTATATAACTTAAATCCAATGATGCTGCCATATAAAAATTCCAAGTTTTGCCAAATTTAATCTTATATAAGACCTAAACATGTACACAATTATTTTAGAATCATTTGTTTAAATCTTATAGAATTACATATTTTGCAAAACGTATATTCTCTTTAATGAACAAATATCGTGACAACTTTCCAAATAACATTTATTCAAGGTTCATATCAAATATTTCAAGCTATCTCATTGGAATTATGGTATATTTTTATCATGTGGTTAACTAACATAAGATATTAAAAAATGAGATTAGCTAAAGTAACATCTAAGAGCACTGAGAACAGTCAGTCTCTAATCTTTACGATACTGGTTTAGCTATCCTCATTTTTGGCGAATTGTAGCATCTTAGGGAGATGGAATGACTGTAGACATTATAAATCCATGAAGTATGGGGATATCTGAAAAATCTGTATTATGGAAGATTTAGAGACTATTTTATCTTCATTTCATAACTGTCAAATAGCACAGGAATTTTTCTTGGGAGAACTATTTTATGATGTAATTAATACGATGTCCCTAGGTAATAGTGTTATTTCTAATATGTTAATTTTTCTGCTTGGTATTTTGTAAACAAAACTTTTATGCTCACAGTCTAATATTATTTGTATGTGTGAAAAGTTAAGGAAACATAGAAATATTGTATTGGCAACATAATTAATTTGAAGTCACAAAACACCTTATTAATGGTTATTACTGCTTCCAGCACTAGGTGGATATTTTCAGAATCAGTGATATGTTCTTCTAGAAACTACCCTGATGTGTGTTACAGATATGCAGGCCGTTATTTGGGAAGGAAAAGCTTCTTGTGTTGAGTCTTTTGCATTTGTGTTGGAGTTACTTATACATTTTTACAGAAAAACCCTGTTTTGACTACATGCAAAACTTAACATACCTACCTTTTTAAAAATACTTTTTCTCTTAAAGAATTAATTGTATAATTATAAATAAAATATCAAAATAAACATTAGTGAGAATAATCAGAACTTCTCTGGAATTTTGAGAACCGTTTGGTTTCTTCCATATACCATGTGAGTCTGAGGGGTGAACACAGGTTATCAGCTTTGGCATCAGGCTCCTTCACTCAATGAACTATCTTGATGGATTATTTATTTTTCACTATTCATGTTTTTGAGTAAGACATGAGAATTTTAATATTTGGACTGGTACCATAACATACCACTAATACCTAATACCATGAGGATTACACCTAAAAGGTTTCCATACAAACTTTTTCCAATATTTGTCTTTGAATAAATGGGAATGAGTTGCCATATAAATTACATTTAATCTGACAAATAATAAACCATACTAAAACAACACTATGCATGTGTTATATGTGAGAAATACATTGGATGAAATTTACAGTAGACATTAGTGAATTAAACAATAATTATTTGTTTCTTATTTAACTGTAAGGTGGACCTAGGCTGTGCTTGGTTGGACAGGTTCTAAGTTGCAAGCTGGGTGAGGGCTTTCATATTTCTTAGCCTTGTAGATTAGCAACTGATAGGGCAGAATTTCCTCTGGTGGCAGCCAAAGTGAAAGAAAAATTGGGAACCTATTCTATATGGATGCACACCTTCTTAGACTGAGATGGAGGGGGGAGGGCCTTGGACTTCCCACAGTGCAGGGTATCCTGCCCCATCTTAAGGAAGCAGGGGGAGGGCGGTGAGGTAGTTGGAGAACAGGAGGGCCTGGGACAAGGGGAGTAAATGAAAATTTTTCTTTTAACAATAAGGAAATAAAAAACCAAGTCATATGTGGAATATGCTTCATCCCCCTGTTTTTATTTTTTCTTTTCTTCTTTTTTTTGGCTGATTATTGAAAGGTTGTACATAGCTACACTCAAAACCAAGGTCAAGAATTTTATCAGATATTAGTGGAAATTGAAAAATCTGAGGCAAATTACCTATCATTGGAAAAAGTGATAAAGGGAAAGACCACCTGCCACTCAGCTTGCTTAGACAAATGAAAACTCTAGATAAAAAAAAGAGGTAGTTGGAGGGAAGTCCCTCTTCATAACCATTACTGCTAAATTTATCTAGGGATCTGAATATCCACAGGCAAGACTATATAGAAAGAGACATATGATTCCTTCTCAGAAGGATGTCTGTTCCTGAAATACCAACAGACATAATTCAAATTATCAAGGCAACAAACAAACCCTTATATAATTGCTTTCTTAAAGAATGTTTAGAAATCAAAGGAATTTAGAGTGCAACTTAAAAACTAGAAACTTGGGAAATACTATAGAATAATTATTTATGTCCCTTGAAAGCAAACAAAACATTATCTGTTCTATAACCCACCTTAATAAATTAGTATTATGTGAACATCTTGACTCAAGAAGAACCATTTGAAATTATTTTTCTCTTCCAGAGAAGACATAGTTAATTAGTAAAGATATCAAAAGCAACACTTCCAATTTCATCATTCATTTTTCTCTAATATATTTTCTAATAGTCCCTAGGAAATAATTTTACCTTTCTATAATTTGGATATTTTTTTCTTTATGGCAGGAAGTTACTGGGCAAAGTAATTTGTATACTACTGTCAGTGTTGGACTTTTATAATCACACATTCAAATGGGAATTAATAATCTGGTACATTTGCTTACTTTATACTCTGGTTTAGGAGGTTCCTTCTGTATTTCTGTTGCTTTCATTGGTTGAATAAAGAAACTGCCTTGGCCTTTTGATAGGGCAGCCATTAGGTGGGCGGAGTAGACAGAACAGAAGGCTGGGAGAAAGAAGGCACTGGGGCAGAAGCTCTGTTTCTCCAGCCCAAGATGGACTTTGATTAGAATATTCCCAGTAAGCCATGACCACAAGGTCATACACAGATTACTAGATATGGGTTAAACTAATATGTATAAGAGGTTAAAACTAATGGGCCAGGCAGTACTTTAATTAATACAATTTCCATGTGGTTATTTCAAATGTAAGCTAGCCCAGCGGCTGAGAGCTGGGCAGGATGGAACAAAGGGCCCATACACACACCTCTCAGGTGCTGGGAACACAGCCCACACCTCTTACTACAATACTATTAAATATTCTATTTTATGTTAATATAAATTGAATATATGTCACTCTAATGTGATTTAAGTTAATAGAAAGTTTCTTTTGAACTCTCTGGGTAGCATATTTTTTTTTCTAAAACTAATTGTCTTCCATAGGCCAGTAACAAAGTATCACCTGCATAAATTTGTAGAAAATGATCACTATCTCATACAGAAATCACATGAGAAATATTTGAAAAGGTTCTGAGCTTTAGTTATCAGTGCTAGGAAGTGTGAATACAACCAACAAGACGATTATTTCTGCTCTGTGATTTCATGGATGATTTTAGAGTTAAAATTATTTTAAGCCAAAGTTTCTATAAATGATTGGCAGTTTAAAGTAGTATGTTAGATGGAGGCAGAGCTGCTCTTTAAGTAAATTATAAATTCTGAAACTATATTTTCAGTAGATCATTCAAGACTAAATTAACATGTACACTCTGTAGGAGAACTTATGTAGTGCCTACTTATTTATGTGAGATGACTTCTTTATTGTTAGTTATTGTACTCAAAATTCAACTAATATGATGGAAACCACACATGGTACTATATATATAGTCAACTTACATGGCTAGCAAGGCCATGAATCTTAGAGGAGAATCTGCTATCTCCATGCTACCACTTTCTTAAGCCAGTATAATAACTCATACCTGCATTCTAAATACTCATGTTCATACCCACAAGTAAATGGAAGTCTCACCCCTTGTCAAAGAAGCTTCTTTGTCGTAGAAGGAGATTATTAGAAAAGGTAGATCACAACTAGTCTCAAGGCAGAGTACTACTGATAATTGACTGTGAGGTACAGAAACACAAATAAAACATCTATAACACAACTCCTGCACCCAAGATTTGGGAGACATCACAAAAGGGGACAAGAAAACTTTGTAAAAGCTCGAAGAAAAAGACATCTGTGTGGGACTGTGTCTTCTGACAATGACGGGCTAGAAACATCCATGAAACCTTTATGACATTGCTGTCTAAAAAAGACATGAACAATTTCATTTGACATTTCAATGTTGATGGGGGCATTGAAGAGGACATTGAATGGGCTTACCATCAGATGAAGAGCTACAGATAATTAATGACACTATTGAAAAAGGGAGAACTAGTCATCTCCAGGGATGACCCCCTGACTAGCTATACAATGCCAAGAGGCCAGTCTTAGAAACATAGACACACATGCAACACTGAAGGGACTCCACAGGTTTATTTATATGTTGATACATTTGTATATGCTTATAACAATGGCTAATATAGAAAGAGTAGGAGGTAAGAGGAAAATAGTGTAAATAAATTTCAATTAAGTTTTTAAAAAAGAAACAAAAAATTCAGGGCTTAAAATTGAGCATAAACTGACTAGCAATTCTTCTATTTCAGAAATGTTTACATTGCTTGTAAATTTTAAAACACTAATAATATTCAAATTAAAATATAATAGATGGGAACAAGTTATAAAAAATCAGAAAAGACTCATTTTAGTAAGTCAGTTATGATTTTACTCAGCTATGCTATTTTAAGAAATTTTTCCCTTCCCAATGCGTGTTCATATAGTGAATAGTATCAACAATGACAACAATAAAGTCTAATTTCTTATATTGCTTTTTGTTGGAATATGAACATAGTCAATTACCATTCCAGTCCTCAAGATATATATTGTGTGCCTGCACGCACACTCACACACAAAGAGAGAAACATTTATTTACTGTTCCTTTGTGTGAAAAATGGTATTTTCAGTGAATTACACCTATTTACTGAGAATTTCTAATGAAAGGTTTCCCATGCAGTCACAGACACAGACTTATGCTACTAAGTGCTTTGCAATCATCTAATCAGGGAACAACAGAAATAAATGCAGAGACTCCACGCCAGAGCATTCTTCTTTAAATGTAAAAAAAGAAAACACGCACATTTTGAAGGAAAATATTTCTGATCAAAATGCCTCAAGTAATATGAGTTCTCTATAAAAATGACTAACTACAGAAAGAAGCAGACTACCATAAGTTGGGGCCATCAAAACAACAATAAATCCAAATGCTGGAAGTAGGAACTGAACATAAAACAGCTAAGTCTATATTGGTTCAGAGTGCTTTAGGCATAAAAGATAATGTGGGATCATGTTTCTTCACTGATGTCTCATGTTGTCATATTTTCACTTGATTGTCTTAGGACTACATGTATAGAAACATAATAGTTCAGTCATAACTTCAGTTATCAGCATAACTTGTCTTGTAAGTTTCTTATTCCTGTTTGAGATTAGTGCCATCACTATAATAAAATATGTGTTATATATAATTACTTAGTTTTGAACCATAATGACCTTTAAACAAAACACTGGTCAACTTTAAAAAATACATTTTAGTTTTGTTTACTTTTGTTTTATCTCTCTGTGTTTCTCTCTGTGTGTTTGTGCATTTGTTTCTCCCTCCTGTTAGTTCTTGGTCTCTGTATCTCCATCTCTGTATGTAATATATAAGTCTCTATATTGACACGTGCTAGCGTGGAAGTTACTTTGTGCATCAGCCTATACTCAAGCTCACTGTACAACTGTGCTCCAGGTCCTAAGATTCCAAACACTCATAACATACCATGCACAGCTGTTGCTTGTATGATTTATGAAAGATTTTTTGCCAATGTATCTGAGATTCAATAGGGAAAGCATTTTCTTAGATTGTTAAAAATAAGGTGTAATAATATCTCTTTAGGACATAGGTTTCATGTGTTTAACACTGGGGTTGGTACTGTCTTGAAACTTTAGTGCTTTGTTTGATCACTTTGATTTCCCATAAAATGATTAAATTGATGAAATACATTTGCTATTTTTCTCTTAACTAATGCTTATCATAAATTTAGTTGGCAATTTTTCATCTTGTGATAAATTTCAATGAGAAAATGATAATAATTCCATTAATTTCCTTTATTTACACTATAGTTGCAATAGTATTGCTTTATTTGTCTATATTTTAATTTGGTGACAATTAAATGAAACAATTTCAGAAATGTGTTAAAGACTGAAAAGTATTTTAGAAAAAGAGATCTGCTGAAACCTCATGAACCTAACTTTTACATTTTGAAATACATTAATGATAAATGCATTTTGATCATCATCTGCTATGGGATATTGCTCTTGTATGTTGTAAAGATTTGTCACTTGTATTAGTTTAATAAAATGCTGACTGGCCAGTAGCCAAGCAGAAAGTATAGGTAGGGTAGCCAAGCTAGGAGAATTCTGAGAAGAGGAAAGGCAGAGACAGTCACCAGCCAAATACAAAAGAAGCAAGATGAGAATTCTTTATTGAGAAAAAGTACCAAGCCACATACCTAAACATAGACAAGAATTTTGGGTTAACTTAAGTTGTAAGAGCTAGTTTATAATAAGCCTGAGCTAATAGGCCAAATGTTTTTTAATTATTTTAAGCCTCTGTGTGTTTCTTTGGGATTGGATGGCTGTGAGACAGTGTGGGAAAGAAACCTCTGTCTACACTCATAAAAATATAGAGATGGACAAGAATTAGGGCAAGAATAGTTATCTTTTCTTTTACAAAGCAAAACAACTTCATTCTTTCCTTTGTCAAATCCTGCACTAATCATTTCAATTACGTTTTTAAATTCAGATCCTTTGGTTCAAGCATAATGGTATGTGCACAAATAATGGTCATGTATTCTCCAAGCAGTAATTCTCCAAGTTTGAAAAGTGAATATACACGTGTGTGTAACCAAGTTTACATATGCACAATTTAATCATATGTAACCGAGTTTACATATGACAAATTGAAACATCAATTCATCATTTTAGTTTAGTATAACTACAATATTTTGCATTATCTGTACATATGGGACTCTAAAGTATGAAATATACTCAATTAGCTATTACACAAGTTTTCTTACAACTGCAAATATTATAAACATGTCTGGTTTGTAAATTTTATTTTTGAAGCTACTTTCTTTTCTCTGGTCAATTCATTCTTTGCTCACAAATAATTACTATATGTCTGTGTTATTAGAAAGTCTCAAAAAAGACTAGGGAAATTGAAAGAATAAAATTCAGCTCTTTACTTCAAGGAGTTTAGTACTTATCTGGGAACTCAATACATTAAGAAGCAATTACAAGGTGCTGTGATTGGCCTCAGTCATATTATTCAATAGGCATACAAGTGGTGTATGAGAGAAAAAGCGAGGGAGGGAACTATCAAGCATTATTAATAAAGGCATAAATCTAAGAAGATAAAAGGCAGTTCAAGTGAGGTGAAAATAGAGGAAGAGAGAGCTGAAGCACAGGTTTGAGACCAAAATGATTCTAGACAATTTGGAAGAAGAGGTCACATGATTCCCCAAGGAAACAGCTGAGTACAGGGAATTTCTCTACATTCCCAGTCTCCTTCAAATTTCATTAACAGCATAAAAGGTCAGCAGTATTCAGTGCCTACTATGAAAATTATATTTGAAAATCAGTTTTATAACAAAATTGCACTATGGTAATTGTTTTTATGGTTTCTTTTATCTCCATTTTATAGTAGATGAAGAAATTGAAATCTATTTTTAATTTTAGAGAAGACCCAGAAGGACTTTTTCTCAGTATCTTTAACGTTAATAGTAATAGAAGAGCTAAAGCCATCATGAATTCCATAGGAGATATGACAAATTTCACAGAGAAGCTTTTACTGACCACAGTTCTTTAAATATGCATCACCACTGGTCATCAAACCTTTTTCGATTTTGGCCAGTATTTTTCTAGTTGACCTCTAGTAACTTAGAGTACTAAAATGTGTTGTGGGGCAAAGACAAGGAGGAATTAAGGAAACTGAAGCCATAAAATACAATGGGGGTTTCCATGGCACCCTTTGGCCAATAATTTGATTAGGTGTAACCCATTTCTGGCACTGGAGGCTTCATTTGATACAGAGAAATTTCAAGGTGGGGCTTTCTCTCCCCTAATTTGATGATTCAACTTACATTTCTTTCATACATGTGTATATTTTAAGAAATATCTACTGTAGTAGGTTTCTATAAGAATCTTAAAATGGCCCATACTTTTAGCTATTTCTCCCCATATTTCTTCCCTTACCATCCTCTATCCTTTCCTATTTAACCCTCCCATTCTAGCACCTCTCCATATACACTAGTCATTCCTAATAGTATGTTGTATTCCATATTCCTGAAGAGATTCTTTCCTTCTGTCTCATTCCCTTACTCTCTACCTGTACTTTCTGGTTATTCTGATTGTAACTGGCTTATAGAAGATTTAAAAGACACACAGACACACACACACACACACACACATGAATGCATGCCACATCTCTCTTTTGAGGTCTAGGTCACCTCACTCGGAATGATTTTTTTCTAGTTCCATCTATTTACTATGAATTTTATGATTTTTTTTTACATCTGAGCATTAGTCCATTATGCAAATGTACCATTTTTTTCTGGTCAGTTTATCCTTTGACAGACATGTAGGTTGTTTAAAGTATCTGGCTATTTTGAATAGAGCAACAGTGAACATGGCTGAGCAAGTATCTCTATAACAGGATAAGGCAACCATTGTATATATCTACCCAAGACTGGTGCTGCAGGATTTTGCTTGAGGCAGGTCAAGCTCCCTGAGGAACTGCACACTGATTTTCACAGAGGCTACACAAGTTTGCACTCCACCAGCAATGGATGAATGCTCAATGGATGAATGTTCCCCTCATCCCATAACCTCATCAATATGAGCTGTCATTTGTTTTGTTGATCTTGAGCATTCTTACTGGTGTAAGATGAAATCTCAAAGTAGTTTTGATTTGCTTTTCCCTGATGTTGAACAATGTGTGTGTGTGTGTTTCTTCATATGTATATATGTATTTCTTATGATTTTTCTTTGGTTCCTTTTTTATTGTTTGTTTGTCTTATCTTGTTCTTGTTTGCTTTTAGTTGACTGTCTCCTAATGAGAAAGGGAAAGAACAGGTGTGGATTTGGGTGGATGAGAAGGAGGGGATTCCACAAAATATTATAAAAGAACAAATTCTACTGAAAGACAGGAAAATGAAACTTTATTCTTAAAAACATTCAACAATACTATGTCATTGCCTGATTAGCTTGTAAAGGTTATTCTTGTTGCTTTGACAAAATAAGTACATGAAATAATTAATGTAAAGAAAGAAAGGTTCTAGTTTGCAGTCTGAAAGAATATATTGCATCATGGCAGGGAAGGCATGCAGAAGGAGCAGGAGGCTGGCTGGCCATAGTGTATCTACATCAGGAAACAGAAAGCAATGAATGTTGCTGCTTAGTTTTCGCTCCCCTTTTTATGCAGTGTAGGACTCATTCTATGCAATGGTGCTGCCCATAGTGTGTAGCTCTTTCCACTTCTATTATCCTAAACTAGATAATCTCTCAGAGGCATGCCCAGAGACTAACCTAATCTAGATAATGCTTTATGGAATTGCCTGATCTCCTGGGTGTCCTATGGCTTGTCTCCTACGTGAGTCAAGATCCCATCAAGTTAACAACCTCCTCCTCAGCCGTCTTTTTCTGTGTAAGCCCTTTCTTCACACTGGCATGGAAAGAAGAAGGGTGACTTTGTAATATTTTAAACTTGTTCTTAATTTTGTTCCTTGCTCTGCCAGTATTCTCTACACAAATGACTAGAACATTTGATTTGGAAGTATAAACATTTCTTCTGTTGGGCTCTGAATAGTGAAAGCATTAGATGTTTTGTTTTTAGAGCCAAGTCATAAGAAATTCCCAACATCACAATGTACTCAGATCAACCAAGTCAATGCTGCAGAACACATTTAGATAAAGACATTGTTACAATAGTGGAATTTTGTTTTTAAAGTAATACCCTGAATACCATGTGTTGGTAATGTTAGTGAGGCAAGATAAATGACACATTCGAGCTATGCACATGTTTGCAAGTACTTGTAGCTTGATAATTTTCTTATCTCTTTCTCTGAGCTCTGTTACTAATTAACTGTAGCTGTAGAGGCTTTCATTGCTAACTATTCTACTTGATTTCCATTTTTGATGATGACAGAAGTAGAAAAAGAGTTGTATCATGTGGTTTGTATTACTCTAATCAATACTATTAATGACCATTTTTTAAA
This sequence comes from Dicrostonyx torquatus, assembly GCA_028555095.1. Lineage (NCBI taxonomy): Eukaryota > Metazoa > Chordata > Mammalia > Rodentia > Cricetidae > Dicrostonyx > Dicrostonyx torquatus. The sequence goes on along the minus strand of JAQHUG010000090.1, from coordinate 2,260,620 downwards.
GGATGAAAAAAGAGAAGTCATTATTTAGCATATCTGGCAATAAGAGCTCTGAAGATGACAGAACACATAGGCAATTATCACATTCAGTGAAACCATCAATTAGTTAGAATGACTAGGGCTCCATGAGGGCACTTGGTTTATGGCCCAAGACATTCAACACAGCAGTAGGATGTGACTTTAAAAAGTGAACTTTGATTCATTCTGACAAAGTCAGTATTATCCCACCAGTTTATAAGCATATGGATGACATGGCCTTTGTCTAATTCAATAATCCAGATGTCAGGATTCCTGTTTGTGTGACAAAAATCCAACTCATACAACATTATTTTTCAAAGATTTTAGAAGCATCTTTGGCACCAGCAACTTTATCATCATTAAAAGCACATTTTGCTTCATTTAACACAG
>JAQHUG010000090.1:2238507-2256805 GCA_028555095.1 Dicrostonyx torquatus | reverse complement strand
CCTTTATCCCAGCAGCCATCATTCAGTGAGCAGTCTCTCTTGCTGTCTATATAAATTTAATACTCTCCCAGTCCTATTATTTTTATTTTTATGTTTTTGTTGTTTAAAATGAATTTAGACTTACTTATTGTTATTTGTAAGTTACAATTGGTCAAAAATGTTATAAAATGAGCTAATGAACTGGTAAATGAGTAAAGGTTGGAGAGACACACACAAATATAGTAAAATACTAATTGTAGAATTCATGTGGTGAACATATAATGATGTCTCTAAACGACAATTTCTTTTGGTGTTTGATGTGTATATGTGAATTTGTTTGGGCATGTAAGTGTGTACATGCAGGTATGCATATATATATAAGAAACTAATCTTTAAAAACTAGCTCTAAAATATCTGTCTAATTATGTATAACTGGAATATTCTAGAAAAAGAATTTTGAATGTGGGAAAGCTATTTTTTATAGCAGTGATTATGGAAATTTCCAAAATGTGAAAAACTTTGACAAAAACTTCATTTCTAGCAAAGAAAATTCTAATTAGGACAAATACATATATACACTGATAATTAGATGCATTGTTGCCAAATTTTTGAAAATAAATAGTTTCAAAAATATTGAACTAGCAAGAAAACAAAGGTGAATGAATAAAATGTGCATAGCACCAGCAGGAGTAAAAGCATAGGACAGAGTTTTGTTTTTTTAATTGGAATTATTGGGCACTGGGAAATGTATTTAAGATCTTAAAAACATTCTCATTATTTTTTAACAAACTATGATTTTCTCAAATGCATGCAAACATTAAGAAAAACATAGCGTGGTATTCGTGAACACTATGAGTTTATTTCCACCAGAAGAAAGGTTCAACACATATTAAGGTGATGGAGAAGAAAGCATATGGAAACTCAAATCTCGAGAAAGAAGTCGAGGGCCCAAAATTGTTTTCTGAGTGTCATTATTCTGAATCATTCATTTTCTTACAAGGAAAACAATAACCTGGCAAAATGGAGCTTGGTTCATGCTGAAGGAAAAAGTAAGACAAAAAAAGCACACGTCACAAGACACCATGTACGGGATTTTACTATCATAAGATATCCGTCAAATGATATGTCAAATGATGCCCTGGGAAGTTGGAATATCACAGGTTAGGAGGGCAATAATACAATATTTACTCTGTGTATACTGATAATTCATAGTTGCATTTTGAAATCGCATCATAAAATAACAGCTACAGAAAATGAAACCTGCGAAAGACAATAAAACAATCATTTTACTCCTCCAAAATGGCAGGAAAACAGCAGCAAAATAATTATGACACAGGCGATGCAAGATATCTAGACAATATTTAAACTGATAACAGAACGTCAATATGTAGAGCAGTTGTCTTTGATAGAAGAACACACTGCCGCTGGGCGGTGGTGGTGCACGCCTTTAATCCCAACACTCTGGAGGCAGAGGCAGGCGGATCTCTGTGGTTCGAGACCAGCCTGGTCTACAAGAGCTAGTTCCAGGACAGGCTCCAAAGCCAGAGGGAAACCCTGTCTCGAAAAACAAACAAACAAACAAAAAAAAAGAACACACTGTCTTTCAGTATAACAGAGAAGAGTAGAGGAGAGCAGGAAGCAAGATGTGGCTTGTTTTATGTACTAAAAGATCTTAATATTGCTCATCTGGGTTCAGTGGGATGCAGGCACTTGGATGAGTCAAGCAATTGGGTGGTTGTTAATGGCCAGCTGCAAGGAAGGCTGTGTTCATGGTCTGGAAAGAAATCTTTATAAACAGCAATCTTGTCATCACTACCAAATGGCGATTTCGAAGTAGAGGCTAGATTGGAATGTAAAGTTAAAAAATTGGCTTCTTTCTACTTTGATCAAGGAACGTTGAAAGGTCATTTAGTGGAGAAAACAATAACTTACCCACTGCCTGTACTATCTGAGGGATTATTATCACCAAATGGTTGACTCTAGTTCTTCTATTTTCAAAAAAATTAATTGTAAATTACTGACCTTATGTAGTAAACAGGGTTTTGTTCAGATGTGAGAACGTTTCTCATCTAAGGACAGAGGTGACTGAGTTGCTAGCCACCAACACTTGATGACCTCATAAGATACGGATGTTCCTAACCTTGTGCTGTGGCTCATAATTTGTATAATTACTATGTGTTAGCAAAAGATAAAAAAAAGAAAAATAATCTTTTTTCTCACCTTCCAAATTTGTTAGTAACAATCAGAACAATGTCTCTCTTAGGATCTACAAAAACTGCCACTAAAATTACAGAAATATAATATATTTAGTAATAGCTAAATGTGTAGTTTTAAAGCATAAAATTCCTAAAGTTTAATAAATACGTAAACTTTGATAAACCACCAATTATGACTTGGTGTTTTTCCATTTTTATAAAATTCACTGTTACCCCTTGACAATTTATCACTTTCACTCATGATTTTAGACTTGATAAAATAATAACTAAATCTCTTAAAAACTTTATTACTTTTTAAAAATAAGAGTTATAAGATTTATTCAAGTCATTATACTTATCAACACTTTACTATTTTCATTGTTGTACCAAATATATAAACATGCCACAATTTATTTACCCGTTATTTTGTTAATGGATTCCTGAGTAGAATACATAGGAGTGGAAATTCTTGTTTAAAAAGCTACACAAAACATGGTTATATCTCAAAATAACTATGCCAGATAAACAAAAATGAATTTATTGTTTACAACCATATTTCTGTGTGCATATTTACAGCACTCTAGAAATCTCACACATATAATTGTAGGATAAACTTATAAGTGACTACCTGGAGTAGAATTGGTTTAAGCAAGAAGAAAGAAATCACAAAAGATTAACTGACAAGTTGAAATTTATTAAAACATAAAATGTAGGCACTTGTTCTAATTTTCTATCATATGTATGCAAGTGAAGCTATTTAAAACAAGTTAAATCATAGATTTCTAAAATTAATTGCTCTCTCATCCTCAGTTTTCTTGGACACTTGTGTAAGACTGGCATAGTGTTTTCTCCAAATGTTTCCTACAATTTACATGAGAAAAAATTCCAGGATAGAAGAGCCAATATTGCAGAAGCTCAATCAGTGAGGAGTTCCCTGTAAAGGTAATGTTCCACAGAGAGAGAAATAAAAGGATCCATTGGGCCTTGAGAAGTGTGTAGTAGAAGTGTAGACCTTAGGTATGGACTTGGTACAGCATCCTGATGAGACCAGCATAAACCAAGCAAAAAGAGAGATGGAATTACAGTAAAAATGTTGTTAGGGTCCTGACATTCTCAGTCGGGAAATAGTTGAAAAGGTCACAGCGGATTAGTGACACAGTTTTCTATAGTATGATAGACAGTGCTAGACAAATGCTGGGATTGGGTCCTCCCAATGATGATGAGAGATAACATCATGATTTGCATTTTATTTTGCTGCTCATGTGTCTTTTATTATTTTAGTCTTAAAAATCTTAGCTTAGTTTTAACTATATATGTACACCTACCTATCTTTGAAAATTATTTTATTTTTAAGTAAGACGTATATAGTATGTAGTATATGCAGAGACTGCTCATTCATTTTCTGCTTTCCCAGATCCAAAATAATCATACCATACAGAAACTGTATTATTACAGTACTGCTTGGCCTATTAGTTCACCCTTCTTATTGGCTAGCTCTTATATCTTAAATTAACCCATTTAACTTAATCTGTTTATCACCATATGGTTATGGCCTACTGGTAAGATTCCTGCATCTGGCATCTGTCTCCTGCCGTGGCTATATGGCTTCTCCTTGACTCCACCCACTCTCTCCTCCTCTGTCTGCTCGGAATTTGCACCTTGCCCTATGCAGTACTGCAATAGGCCCAAATCAGTTTCTTTATTAACCAATGGAATTCACAGCATACAGAGGGGAATCCCACATCAGTGAAGTCTTATGTACATTATTTATTAGATATGCTGATAGTTATAAATGATTTTTATACTTCTTGTGTTCTCCAAACTCATTATGCAACATTTTCTCTACGATTTATACGCTTCTAACAGACCTTTTCACTTCTTTTGCTTTATCTAATCTCACTCGTTCCCTCACTCCTTTCTCTTAATTCCCTCATTCTTCCTGCACTAAAGCCTCCTCAAATAAACTATGGACTACATTTGCCCAACCACAAACCTAGCGCTTTTGTGTAACCATATGGCACACACAGTCGAATGCACAAGTACCTTGTTTTGTGGCTCACTGATTGTTCTGCCAAAACATCATAATTGTCACTGTGGCTGACTTTACCCTCATCAAAAATTCATGCAAAGGCAACCCACCAGGAAGACACATAAAATGAAACAAAAATAGGGGGAAAGTAGAAAAAGTGCAGCCAGAAGCTATATAAACTCTAGCAGAATAACAAAGCACGGCAATAAAACACAGAGATGATGAGACAACTTTCACTACCTTGAGGGTGGGTGGTACAGAGTTTTACTTTTGAAAATATCAGTTACCAAATAGAAAACTCAAATAAACAGATGAGGAATTTAGTTCAAGACCTACAGGAAAAAAATCATGAAATCAGAACAAAATAAAGATGAAAAAAGTTACCAAAATGGATGAAAGAATTAATAAGTTGAAAGGAAAAGTTCCAGATTAGGGAGATTTCAGAAAATGGATTCATCCCCAAAAACACTAAAAATTTGAAAATGAAAGAATTAATAAATGAAACTGAAACATCACCAAAAACACCACTGGTGAGCAAGACCAGGTTGAAGAGTTAATTTTAGGAATAAAAGACAAGATATCAACAACGATGTACATTGGTACATATAAAGAAATAGGCAAACCCAAATCTTCCCCTCACCAAAGAAATTTCTCTTGGCAACAGAAAGAGACGGCTATAGAAAACCACAGTCGATCAAACTGCAGAGTTATGCAGCTCAGTCACAGTGGGTGAATTTACAGAATATTCTCACCCCTAAGGTTCAGGGAAGGTTTAGGAAGATGGATCAGAAATATTGTAAGAGTTCAAGGAGGGTCAATGAAACTGTGTCTCCTAGTAGTGGCAGAAGCTACACCCATAAAATATCATCCACATGGCTGCCCAAATGTGAGTTGAGCAAGGACAGCAATGATTGCCAAACTGGTTAGGAAAAGCTCAGGATGCTTCAACCCTTCACAAAGAACTGCAGGCATTTAAGCAATATTGAGAGTTATAAAGATAGTCTTCCCCAGGGAAGAACACACCAATTGGTTTTCCAATATGAAATGGTCATCCCTAAAGACATTCACAAGGATAACATTACACAGATTGAAAAGGTTGTATTTACATATATGTACACACACATACTATATATATATATGTATATATATACATATATATATGCAATAATAAATAATCAAAAAATTGGCCATGAATTTGAAAGAAAGCATATATGTGAGTGTTATGAGGGAGGAAGTGAAAGGAAGAAATGTTGAAATCATAGTATAATCTCAACAAAACAAGCAAACATATGCACAGACAGCGAACAAAATAAAAACAAAAACTGCAACAAAAACAAAACAAAACAAAAATCCCAGAAACCAGCCAAACTTTAGGAATCATGGCTAGAAGAAGAATCTTAGATAAAGTCAAATGTTCTAGACAAGACGTTCAATAAAAATACAGTCAAGAATTTCCCAAACTCAGAGAGAGAAATGGACATCCAAAATGTAGAATTTCAAATGGACATGGCTAGGAAAGGACATCTCACCAACAGCTGAAGTGTCAGAACGTAGTCCAGCAGATTTCACATTTAAGATTTTATGACCCACTGTAGAGTAGACCACACCGCACGCAGCTGCAGTGAATGCTTGCTCTGTAGTTGTTTGATATATTTCACTCTGGAGCACTGAATTGGTTTGATTTCTGAGCAGAGATGTTTGATCTTTTAGTTTCCATTGATTTATTTTCTTTCTAGCCCTTCCATAAATGTCTTAGAAAAAAATGAAATTTCCCATTGTTGTGAGTTTACCTTACCCTGTAATTTTATGCCTTTCTAATTCAGATATTGTGAAGCCATTTAACAAGGTAAATAGATAATCATAAGTTTTATATGCTTTTTCTGTACTGACCTATCAAGTACTTTCCCGAAGCTTACTCCGTCTCTGCAATTACACCAGTTTCCTTGTGTCTCATGTTATTCTGGGAATCTTCAATTTCAATGCTTATGATTTTTAATTTTAAAGTATAATTCAGTCAGCTAGTACAATTTTGAAACTTTTTTTCACTTTTCTAATCTTATTTTTTGTATTTGATTGGAAAGTTCAGTCTTTCTATTCAGTTGGTGCCATTAATAATATTTGGATTTATATATTTTTGGTTTGTAACCTTTTAAAGTGTTCCATCAGTTTTCCTTGTTTGTTATTTCATTGTATGTTTTATATATGACATGCTTGTACCCAGTATACTTTGATTTCTTTTAGATTATAAAATATTACTTTTTGTTTGATGGGGTACTAACATTTACAATACCTTTTTCTTTCTTTGGTTTTTTGAGACAGGGTTTCTCTGTAGCTTTTTTTTTTAACATATTAGTTGATTTATTAGTAGCAGACATGATAAATTACACACAATAAAATAAACACACAGAAATCAGAGCCTGTCCTGGAACTAGCTCTTTTAATCCAGGCTGGTTTCCAACTCACAAAGATCCACCTGCCTCTGTCTCCTGAGTCCTGGGATTAAAGGCATGCTCCACCACTGCCCACGTTATAATATTTATTCTTATAACGATCAATTTTAAATTAATATCATACCATTTTATGGAAATTATCATATTATTAAATATAATTTTATTCCTGTGACTATTCACTAAATTTAATAGATAAGTATCTAAATTGAATAGATAATTATGTATTTAAAAATAAATTCCTTTATATATCCCACCACATAAAATTTTAAGTCTTGCTTAAATGGCTTAATTTTTAAATATAAATAACTTCATTTAGGGTCATATTAATTTCTGATTCTCCTCTCTAACCTCTTTAGAAGGCATGTCTAAACTTTTGACATTTTGACACAGTATAGTTCTGCCTATAAAGATCACACCAAGAGCCATGCAAGTAACTTAAAAATCACAGAAACTAGCAGAGCTTTTAAGCACGTTTCTGATTTTGTTGGGTTATGTTCTCAGCCATCCTCCTCTGCACACAACTGTGGGCAATGGGTAGGGCTGCCTGGGTGCCTAGAACACAATTCACACCTGCATATGCTGTTCTCCCAGAGGACTGCATCTGTCATTCACTGCAGTTCGAGGCTGCAGTAAATTCTGTTCCCCGAAACCAATGATAAGCCAAGAGAGGACTGTAAATTCTTGCATCTCTCTGTCCAGATTGTGCTATAATAAAAAGGAGTGAATTCAGGATAAATGTTACATAAAGAGATACTGCTGACAGCACATGCTTCTTTTTTCAGAGTTATAATATATAACATATATTATGTATCACCAATATTATAATATGTAATATATAAAAGAGCCATTGTCTTTTTAGAGTTAGTTCTTCCAAATGGTCCTGTCTTTGGGTGATTTTGAATTCCTGTTAAGTTCATTTTTATTCTGATAGATTTATCTAAGGGAACTCTATAATATTAACAATAGATCTCTTCATTTACTCAATTTTAAGGTTAATATTATTATAGTTGATATCTCAAAGATAAATAAACATCAGGAATGAAGCTATCTACAACTTCATGGAAATACTGATGGAGTCTCCGTCTGGATGTAATTATATATTTCAGGAGTAGTTATTAAGAAGTGAATATATGCCTATAAGTTATGGGCCCAGATTTTTCTTTAATGACCTAAATGACTTATAGCAGAACTATCCAAGTTTAGTGAAGTACCCAATAGAATGCAGACTCCTCTGATGAAGTCTGGGACTCAGATTCCGCAGTGCTGCTAAGGCTCCCTATGAGGCTGCTACCACGTGTCAGTGAAACACACTTTGCTAAGAGCCAGGCATATAAACTAGTGCTGCAGAGACTTTAGATCAGTAACCACAACCATTCTGACCTATGTCTGACACCCAGCTCCAAGACAGTGGTGCTCTGTCCCTATTCCCAGTGAATTAGCTAGGGTAACTTTAGCACACTCAACTGTGACAAAGACAGACTCCATCTACTTAGCAAGACTCAGGCCGTGCTCCAGCCTCTGGGGAGTGTGTGCAGCCAGGACACGGAGGAAGTGTAACACTAGCTAGTTGAGCATAGCGTTTTCCAATGGAAGACACCAAAGACAAAAAAAAAAAGAAGGTTTTCTTGAAATTTTCTAATAATGTCATATTTCCATACAAGAAATTAATTCTCGTTTCATTTTTTTCTTAAAATATTATGTCTGTTAAATTCATCACCATAGCTCCCTTCCGTGAAGAACTTTTGATTTCTAAGTGTAAGCAACTTTAGGAGAGGAAGTGAAAGGCTGGAAGAGTAGACGGTGTGAAAGCAGCAGCAACTCCAGGCAAAATCGCTTGGCTCCCTAATGAATTTCCTAGAAAAAGTGTTCTAAAACAAAGGCGTCGTGAAAAATCACTTTGCGGAAGAAGTGTGGCACCATAATTCACTTCATTAGGCAAGTACTGATGAATTTTGAAAATATATGGGATACAAAATATTTAATTACCAAAGTTCCCACATTACCCCTGCCAAAATCAATTCTGGGCTAGGATTTACAACTTTCAGTTGGTAACAGCTGAATCTTGAATCTGGATGACAAGAGAGGAAATGGTGATGAATAAGGAGCCTTGGGGACAACAATTCCCAAGCCCTCCCTCTTTCACTATGCATGCCAGAATCTTTTGGGACAGCAACTTCTGACTGTAAGTTCCAATATTCTGTCAGAGAGGAGTTTGTATTGAGGCAGAGTTCCCAGCTGCCTTCGTTGTGTGTACAATGTTTTACTGAAATCTATTTGATGAGTAGAGTATTGACCATGCTTTAGCGGACACTAGACTGCATTAGCCCCGAATCCACTCTCAACTCTTCCTTCCAGAACCTTTTCTAGTTTGGAAATGGGATGTAGTAATAGGGAGAGATGCTGTTTAAGTTGATATATACATCGTGTAGATGGAGATGTTGTTTAAGCTGATGTGTACATCATGTCTACTGTCCCGATGGCATCCGAGCTGCTGATCATTCATGTGCATAAGATCACCCTACCCTACCCAAAGTTCAGGGACAAGACGAAGGAAGTGCAAAGTGTGTCCAGCTCACTCTGTACTGTTACAACTGAATACCAGTTTGTATGCATAAACAAACTATTTCAACATATATATAAACAATCATATATAAAACTGTATGTTTTATGCATAACATAAATATTTTCCACAGCTTTGTAAGAAGTGCAAAATCAAAGCGCAGATAAATTCACTGTTTGTTTATGTCCATAGTACTGGTTTGCCTCCACTACAAACATACACATATAAGAACACACAGATATACACACACACACACACACACACACAGAGAGAGAGAGAGAGAGAGAGAGAGAGAGAGAGAGAGAGAGAGAGAGAGAGAATGTGCTCTGGTTTCTCTCTCTTACAAAGGTACTTATTCTACATTTGGGCTACATGCTTTTTGCTTAAACATACACAAATGTACATTTTAGAGTGTGTGTTTTTGAGCACATGTCTAGTTTTCTTTGTATATTTTTTACCAATATACGCATACAAAAGTGGTATACAGGTATTAAATTACTTTAGCTCAAGTTGTCCACTGGTCTTACAATAATATGGATGCTACTATGTTCTCCTCTTCTACAAGATTTTGATTATTAAAAATAATTTCCTGAATAAATACAAAAACTGATTTTATAATATACTCATGAATTTGATTTTCCAGGACGATATTTCATTTTGTAGAATTATTCCAAATAAGTCAATGAAAAATGTCTACCATGAAAAATGTTATGATATCAGAATAATGTTGTACATTAAAAAACTAATTATACTAAGGAAGTAATTTTTTCACTTACAGGCTCGTAAATTGCAAGGCTGCAGAAGAAAGTGAGTGATCAGGGAGTGGAAATATCAAAAGTAATTAAACCATGTTGTGCTCTAATGGACCAAAATATTTGAGTTTACAAAAAAAATCCTCTCCTTATTAGTACCAGAGGAACCTAGCCATGAGCTTAAACATTCAACTTTTATTTCTTTAAATTATCTCCTACATGACTGGAATTTTTATATAGTTTTTAATTTAATCATCAAAAATTTAGTGAAATCTCCAATGAATCAGAGATAATAATCACAATAATAAATTTTTACATCAATAAGCCAAATCATTCTGTTCTTGTTTCAATATCTCATATAGTACAAGAAAAAGAAATCAATTAAATTGGAAAAATATTAAAGTAAAATTCCTATTGTATGAAACACTCAGAGGTATAGATTAATACTTTAAAAGGAGTGAGATGGAAAAATGCTCCCAACAGACTTCCTTCTCATTGTTCACATTAGTTTCTGGTTCATTTGGGCGACTTGAGCTTCTTCGTAACTCTCACAATGCTCCACAATTTTTTCACATGTCACAGACTTCTTCTAGAACTAGGTATTGAACCTGAGGTCTCAAGCATGCTCTTCAAGTTCTCTACTGCTGAGCGACACCTCCAGGTCCCACAATTTCCTTTAAAGGATGTAACATAGACCTAAAACTCAGATTGACTTCTTTTTTTTTTTTTTTCAAGACAGGGTCTCTCTGTGGCTTTGGAGCCTGTGCTGGAACTAGCTCTTGTAGACCAGGCTGGTCTCAAACTCACAAAGACCCGCCTGCCTCTGCCTCCCGAGTGCTGGGATTAAAGGCGTGCGCCACCACCGCCCAGCTCAGATTGACTTCTTAATGTATATATAATTCACATATATATGAACTAATGAGAAAATGAAAATAATTCATTAAAGCATTTGAAAAATGCCTTAATATATATATATATATATGCACACACACACACACACATATATACATGCTTTACTTATCAAGGCACTACACTATTCTAGTATCATATAATATTACATTCATAAATAGAAGTTTTTGAATCCGTTTTCCACACTGATGAAGAGCGCATCGCTGATTATTTCAGATAGTTGACATTTTCTTTAGGTTGCTGCCTATTTAAGATCTCAATGACTTTACATTTTCTCTAGTCTTCTGTGAGTCTCTCAGATGCTCTCACTGGGAATGAACAAAGTTCTTGAGTAAAGAATATTAGGAATTAGAGTTATGAGCTATCATGATGGCATTTGAAAAAGAAGAAATTAAACTTGAGATGCTCAGTTTATCACTCCATCATGGTCCCATGCATGCCATGCCACAGAGGCTTTCGAGGGAGGGGAACTACAATAACAAAACAAACTCAACTGTGAGAAACTAAGAGAAAAATAACTAGATGAAATCTGGCCTACAACCCTGTCATCTACGACACACTCAGGAACAAGATAATATTGTGCCACTTCTATACATAGGCCTGCCTCTGCCTCCCGAGTGCTGGAACTAAAGGCGTGCTCCACCAACACCCAGTTTCACAGAAACTTAAAATCGTAACATTGTTCAAAAGGGCACACAATGAGCATTAAGAATGTATACCTCGACGAAGATTTTAAGGAAAATGCAGAAGGTCACTGTCTTTTTCCACAAACATCCTCTTCCGGTTTAGGTGTGTGCAGATGACTGTTTGCACTGCTTACGCGCACTGCGCTCCACCCGTTTGCTGGGAACCAAAGCCAAAAGCTAATGTTCCCACGCTAATGATTACTTGTATTTAATTATTACAGCTTAAATTATTTTTTTCAGCTTTTTCTTCCTTTACTTTGCTGTCCTAAGCATGTATAAATATGTCTGGCCAGAGTTTTTCAGGGCACAGGATAGTTGATGATATCCGACTCTCTTTCCATGAAGGCCTAACCTTTTACATTTGGCATTTGTTCCCTTCATTTGCTTTCTGCCAGAAGTTCATACTTTATTTTTCCTCCCAAAGGACATAGTATAATGAGCATACACGAGATTATTTAAATGAATGGTTTTAATGAGTTCTTTGAATAGATTCTTGAAAAAGCAAGCATGAAATTGCTTCCCATTTGGGCTGCTTTAAAATATTTTTAGACAATTTATATTTAAAGCTTTAAGATTCTAACTGCTTTAAAAGAACAATGATTGAAAGGGGGCTCCTTTTCTAATGTAATAGGATTTATTTCTCTCATACTACAGAAGGCATTGTAAAACCCAGCAGGATTTTTAACTAATTTTAAGAGATTCTCACATTTCATATTAATAAATTCTTGCTTGTCAAATTTAAAGACCGATTTTATTATGCACTATTTTTATACATTGGTATATGGAAATTTTATAATTGATGAATATCAGCAAAATGAGAATATTTGCTTAATGTATCTATGGTTGTTGCTCTCCAAACTCCTTTAAAATCCTATTTAATGTGTCATGGTCTTAACGCTGGATGGAATGGAGCCCATCATAATACTGATATGATTGCTGCCGGAAATGGCATCCACTTCATTTGTTCCCATTAAAGTTCCTTCCAACTTCCACTCAGTGGTTTTCTTCCCTCTCCAGTTGAGAATCAGGAATAAAACAGCCTCCGGAACTTCGGAGACCATGAAGTCTAAGGACAATGTGGACACATGGAGATACACTGCACAGAAATGCAGCCCCTGCTATGATCAAACTCCACATGGCATTGGCCTTGTTCCTAGAGCTTTCTATGTGAACAAATAAATCAACTTTATCATGCAATCTCCTTTGGGGTAAAAAATACCAAATTCATGAATGATATTAATGGATTTTGGCAAATATCAGTATGATGTTATAAACCAAAGAATGCTTTGTTTCTCTTGGTTAAAATATTTTCAAATGCTAATGTGCTAATTTGTGCCAACAGGGAATGGTAGCATCGAACCATCTTTAAAGCTAAGAGTTTACCACAGTTTGTGTATACTCTTAAAAGCAATGAGCAGTCACCGTATAGAGGCATTGTGGGAAAAATGAATGTAATTTTTTATGCTTATTTCCTGTAAAAGTAAGTTGAAGCTGTGTGTATATCTCAGAGGTCAAGCACTTGCCTAGTATATGTGAGGCCCTAAATTAGTACTTTCCAGAAGAAAAAGACAGTGCAGCAGACAAAGATCAATTACTTCCTACCTTTAATGTTCTATGACCATTTCCTTAGAATTTCTTTCGATTTTCATAGCTCTAGCATGGAATATCTTCACTACGATTTCCCCCCAAGTCATTGATTTTTTCATGAAATATACAATAATTTACATAGAAAGTTAACAGTTTATGACCGAACTTGTATTTCCCTAGTGTAGATCTAATGACCTGAAGATCGGCACTGTCATCTTTACAATCATATAAATGAAATTCTTTGCCTTTTAATGCTACATAGTTATGTGCAATATGATTTGTATAGTAAAATTATTTCTTTTAGAAATAAAATGTTTCAAGACTGATAGATATACTCCATCAACAAACACATACAAAATGGTTCTCAGAAAAGCATATATTTGTACAAGGCTGTGTATGAACAGATCGTGTATTTCTTGCCTGGTCTCTGGCTTCAGTGTAGCTTGTATGCTTTCAGATGAGCCTACACTACTTTGTCAAGACAAATAAGATGAAGAAATCAATTGACACTGCTTAACAACATACCATTTGTGAGTTATGATTTTCACATAAAATAATTAGATCGTCCTTAGGACTCAATGGATAGCTGATCTAGCCAAAATGGAGAGGTCAGGAGTTTCCAGCTGAGTGAGAGACTGACTCTCAAGGTAATAAAGCAGAGAGTGAGAGAAGACACTGAAGGTCTTTCTGTAGCATCTGCATGAAGGTTTACATGTGCATGTACCTGTACACTCACATGCACACATCACACACAAAGATATCTCTCTCTCTCACACACAAACACACACACACACACACACACACACACACACACACACACACATACACATACCCATGCACCTCAGGAACCATATCAGCATTATAGTTTAATTAAAAGTACTCAAACAACAACTTAGTGATGTGTTTTATAAGAAGTTTATATAGAACAAAATGGTAAAATTTAAAACTTTATCCAGCAAGTAAAAATATGAATCATAATTGCTTTGAATAACTTTCTATAATTTGAGAAATTTGGTTTCCTAACCAACAAGGATTACCAATATCTTAAAGGTATATTTTTCCTTGACATGAGAATTTGCATATTAACAGCATTTCTATCTTTTGTGATAATTTCTTGCATATTTCCAATGAAAGGCCCAGACCTTCACCCAGTACACCCCATTTTGGCAGCTGTGACAGACAACAGGAAAGACCCAGAAAGATGTAGGTCCCAGACTCAGCAGAATGTGTTGAGCCTCAGACATTGCTGGAACTTGCCCTAATTACTGGGGAGAAACTGCCAGATATTCTCCATGTGGTAAGGAACCAATCAGAAGTTAGTTGGCAGGTTCTGTGTGTGTTTTACTAATAATGGTGAAATGCAGTAAGCATAGAACTGTCTTCTGATGGCCTCCAGGTACAACAAGCTTTCCGTAGCTGCAGCAGGACAGGTTCCCTCAGCCTGGAGGTGTGCCAGTCCTGAGATTGTTATTATGCAACTTGCAGACCCCCAGATGTAGCCCCTTGTTCTACCTCCAATAAATGTCCTTCCCCACTGTGACTCCAGGTCTCTCCTACTCCACCGCTGTGTTGGGTGGATAGAGGACCCGAGTTAACTCGTAATTAAAAAGACTCTTTGCTTTTACATTGGATCTGGTCTCTTGGTTGTCTTTGGTGATCTTTGGTGGTTTGGAGGATCCAGACTCAGGGCACAACACCTGCACATAGGTATTGTTGTTGTTTTTGCTTGAAATAGAGCAGTAAAATGATGCTTTTCTTCCCATTACTGTATTTAGGGTAAGGCAATGATAAATCACATTTTGGGATGGAATTCCAAGAAAGAAGAGCAATGCATAGGAAAGCAATAAAAACGCTAGAAAACAATGGCTGTAAACTTCAAGTCTCATACAAGTCATATAAGCACCTTGTCAAAAATCAGCAGTCAGACTCATTAAATGTTGACTTGAGCCTGAACTTTTGACCGAGTTCTAGGTGGCGGTGATATCTATGGTCTATAGGTCACATACACCTTGCCAAGGCGCTAGAGAATAAGCCAGCATGGCTGTAGGCAAGTTGCAAATGAAATTTGTGCTGCAAACTTTTTTTTTAAATCTCCCTAAAACCCCAAGAAACAGTAAGATTATTTTCTCTTCCATTTCTCATCCCTGTCTCTCTCCAGTGTCACAATTAAATGGGGCAAATAAAGATTAAAGACTTACATTAAAAGAACTATTTGCTCATAGAAGAGCAGAGTTGTAAAATAGAGGGAAATCACACTAAAATGTCAAAAGTGAGATTGGAGGAGGAAAGTACAGGGAAATTAGGATATTTGTTAGAGACAAGACCAAAAAGGGGTTAAATCTTTTCTTATTAGTTTACCTCAGTAGTAGCACAAGAACCCAACAGTTCCAAGATTCCAATGGGTAGAAAGTACCATCCGCTCAAGTCCTGCTTATAATGTAGTGCAGTATTTTAATGTAATCCCTAGGCATCCTCTGTGTAACTGAAACCATCTCTACTGCTCTATTGCCTAACACAGAGACTGTCGTTGTAAACAACTGTCATATTACAACATTTAGGGATTAACTACAAGCAAAGTGTCTGTCTGTTCACTGTGGGCGATATTTTTTAATATTTTTGATCCAAGGTCAGTAGACAGATGGAGAAGCTACAGATGCCAATGGTTCACTGCAAGTATAGGTTCCTATATAAACACATTAAATACACACAAAAGTTATATAACAAATATGTATATGAAATAAGGATCAAATAAGTGGATATAGTTTGCTGTCTGAGTAAAAACTAGTTATAACTAGGAATTCAAGTTTAAAAGAAATATTTGTTTATAATTCAAATTTCTGGATCCAATCATTAGTTTTAAAATATATTGCTGACAAAAAGTCATGTGTATGCCCCGATCCCCAGCCCAGAAGCAATCACGAATTGATAACTATTTGCAAATGAGAAATTAGCTTTCTCCAAGGAAGTCTCACTAAAAAAAAAAAATGCTCTTAAGGGTCGACGCCATGCTAACAGGAAACAAACTCAATGGCATCATTGGAGGTTATTTTTCTCATAATGTTGAGTCAGAGTCAGGGCACTTTTTTTTTTTAAAGCAAAAAAAATCCCATAAAATTTACAGGTCCTTTGCATATACATATGGCTCTCCATTTTGTGATTTTATGGTATTCCTGTGTGTGCAAAAATATCTGTCTCACATGGTGGCTCACAACCATCTGTAATGAGATCTGACGCCCTCCTCTGGTGTGCGGGGGGCCGTGCGGGCATACATGGAGGAAGAATGTTGTATACATTGTATACATAATAAATAAAAAAAAAATCTTTAAAAAAAATCTGTCTCTGAGTCAATGCTCATTTCTTGCACTTTTACTTTGACTTTTTTCCTTCTGCTTTTTTGCTTTGTCTTTTTCAGATTTGGTTTTAGTTTTATTTAATTGCATTAAATAAACAAGATGCTCACTTGTTTTCTGAGGAGAGACAGGAAAGGCTGGGTCTGGCTGGGAGGGAAGCTACAGAGGATCTGGGAGGAGTAGGTGAAGGGGAAACCATTATTAGAAAATAATTTGTGGAAAAAAGTCTATTTTCAATTTTTACAAATGCCTTAATATTGGTTACATTTATAAAACAAACAGAAACAGCCAACAGAAGAACCATAGATGTTTCATTGCTTTAAAATGAAAACAAAACATCCTTGGCATTCATTACAATTCTCCAGCATATATGCTCTCCTCACCTAACTGATTTCTTATTTGTAACATTAGTATTTTCCTTGACTGGGTCAGCCACTCTGTCTTCCTTCTGGAATGTTCTTCATTCACATCTTATGGTTTTCTTGGTGCTTTTTCCAGAATTTATTTTCTAATTGTTCTGGATGGATTTCTCTTATTCAGTCCTTTTTCCAGCTGGTTCAGTGAGGTCTCTGTCTAATGATCCCTCTTTACACATCCCTATCACTTACAGTCCCTTGTGAAACATTGTCTCTTCCAACAAATCTTTTCATTAACACCCTGTATTGCCTTCATTAGCACCACAGTCCATTCCAAATGATCCCACTTGCTTGTTTAGTCTTTTTTACCTGCACACGCAACTTTTTAAGAGTGGTAGGTGGCTGAATCTCTGTCAGCTAAAATGAGAGATTTGGCTTCTCTCTCTATTTTGTGGAGTGATTGCCTCTGTATTTGGATACTAACATATGGGAAAAATAAAACATAATTTATTCTAAGGTGAGAGTTTGGGTGTTGTTACTATTTGTAACCCTATCTAGAAACCAGTCAATATTTCAATATTCATGACAAATTGCTTGAGTGATTTGTAACAGAATTTAATGAAACGGAGAATTTGGAAAGTTAGATGCTCCCTATCCTGAATGACTGATATTGGACCATCAATTTTACATTAATAAACTTCAGCAAAATATTTGTTTTCATCTTTATTTCTTTCAAAGAACTCGTAATTTTATTTTTAAATAAGAAAAACAAACTATCCTTTTTCATTTTACATACCAATCCCAGTTCCCACTCCCTCACCTCCTTCCATTCTCTCCACTTTCACCCCCACACCCCTATAGCATCATGAACTATAGGCTTGTTATTCTTTGCTTTACAGCTAGTATCCACATATGAGTGAGTACATTTCATGTTCATTTTTCTGGGTCTGGGTTACCTCACTCAGGATGTTTTCTTTCTGGTTCCATCCATTTGCATGCAAAATTCAAGATGTCATTGCTTTTTACTGCTGTGTAGTACTCTAATGTGTAAATGTGCCACATTTTCTTTATCCATTCTTCCGTGAGGGGCATCTAGGTTGTTTCCAGGTTCTAGCTATTACAGATAATGCTGTTATGATCATAGCTGAACAAATGACCTTGTAGTATGATTGGGCATTTTTTGGGTATATGCCCAAGGGTGGTATTGCTGGATCCTCAGGTAGGTTGATTCCTATTTTTCTGAGATACTGCCATACTGATTTCCAGAGTGGTTGGACACATTTGCATTCCAAACAGCAATGGGGGACTGTTCCCCTTACTCTATATCCTCTCCAGCATAAGCTATCATTGGTGTTTTTGATCATAGCCATTCTAAAATGTGTAAGATGGTATCTCAGAGTCATTTTTATTTGCATTTTCCTGATGGCTAAGGATATTGAACATTT
>JAQHUG010000090.1:2215885-2235417 GCA_028555095.1 Dicrostonyx torquatus | reverse complement strand
TGTTTTCTTTATTGCCTCTATTTCAGTTATCAAATCTTAAAAGGTTTGAACTGTTTGCTTCACCTGTTTGATTGATTTTTCTTGGCGTTCTTTCAAATACCTCTTTAGTTTTTGTTTGTTTATTTGTTTAAGCTTTTGAAGTAAATCTGAAATAAACTTTGAACATATGATAATAATCAATTTCTTTGAGAAGTTTCTGTTGAAACTGCACAAGGCAATTGTTTCTGCCTCCATGAGTAATTAAATTCTACTTACCAATCATCTTAATGAAGTAAATATTCACAGTATCTTATAGCAGCACAACATTACAGTCCTATTAGCTACTAACTGGACTTTCTCAATTGACATATAGAATTTCTGTATTGTTTGTATAATAGTTTAGACCAAGATAAATTTTGCATCCCAGTTTTGAATACTTGGAAACCTTCTTTTTTTTTGCTTTAGACAATGTCTCATATACTCCAGAATGTCTTAGAAGTCTCCGTGAAGTCTAGAATGGCTTTGAACTCTTGATCATCCTCCCATCTTCCATAGTGTTATACAAAAGATTCGCACCTCTCTTTACACAAGGTGCTTCACAATGGATTAGAAATATTTACAAGCAAAACTCAAGACCAGTGTCTTCCAGAAACTCATGCTTTAGTTCTCTAAAAACACATGACTATCAACAAAGCCAATTCCTGCTGCTTGTACATTGTAGTTCTTGGAACTAGGATGTGACAGAGATTCTAAGAAAATATTATTCTATCCAAGATCCTAACAGAGTTTATTATGAGAAACCAGAAAGAGGAAACTGACCCCCCTCCCCACTTTGTCTTTTAGATTGCTCTGGTTGCAAATTGTCTTTAACCCTACAACTTCTCAGGTGTATGATGCAATCTTCCTTCCGTTGTAAGACTCTTTGGAATATTGCACATATGTCTGACTCGTTCCAAAATTTTATACCTAAGAAGTGTTTTTTTTTTAGAAATCTAAGAAATTGAAGAAGTGAAGGTAGTGGTGTTCATCTTGGGAAAATTAAATTAAAGCTATGTTCTAGGGGAGAAACAGATGAACAATTTAAGAAGATGGGATGAAAGATGCCCTCCCACACATATCAAGTAAAGAAATTTCTTGATCTTATACACAGTTCCTTACCTAGGACTTTGACAGTGAATGACCCACAGTTACTTCTGACCAAATTAAGGGAAAGGGGAAATATTTGATCAAAATTCTTTTGTGTTGTCACAAACCGAAAATTGGTATTAAATTATCTGGAGTAGCAAAACACATACAAACAAAACAATAAACAAAAAATCTGTCAGATTTGAAGCTGTTTCTTATACTTCAAAAGTAGCTTATAACATATATTCAGAGTGTAGACAACTCCATGGCCTGGAATCGCTGGAAACCAACTATAACATACCCACTAAGTAGTCTGAAAGTGTATGTTGATGACATTCTGATGAATGTAGATGAAGCATGCTTAAGTGTTCTTTGGCGTAGACCCTTTTGATGCTGAGCAGGTCAGTATCTGTCCATGGAAGAACAAGTTCTAAATGGCAATTAGTACAAAATGGCTCAACTCTCCTTGTTAATGGCTCTGCTCTCTTCACCCAGAAGCAAGGGTTAACTCTGATGTCTGCAAAGAATTCTCTTAACTGCAAGTTTGCCAGCAAATCTGCGACATGCACAGACCCGGGGTGCCAGAGTGTGCAGTGGCACTTTGTATTAGCGGCGTTCTTCATATTCATGCTATGCTAATTAGGCGAGTACAGCAATCTGATGCGATGATGGTACTTAAACTGAGCTCTCTAATGGCAATAATGGGCCTCTGAGGGCACAAGCTAGTGTTCTGCAGAAGCATTTAATACAAGTCCGAACAAGATAAAGGTCAGAAGGGTGTCAATGGAACAATAAGTGCTTCCAAGTAGGAGGCCCAGAATAAACCCGATTCTCCCATCTCTGATGAAAGCTCTGGACTTGACTTTCACTATGAAGTATTTTGCAACTATTAATTATGCTGTGTCTACTTCTATTGAGATAATCATCTTGATTTCAATTTTCTGAGTGGTATGTGTGACTAAAATACCCATAGAAGCTATGATTTCCACGTTAACTTAACTTCACTAATAAAAAAGATGTCTTGAAATCTGGGATTCAGAAGATATTTGAAGCAGATTCCATAATAATTTTCCATTTCAATAATTATTTCAGTGTGAAATGAAGGAGATTCATCCCTTCCCAGGTTTCCTTACATGTGGCAAGTCCCCTTGTGATATAATCATTGAAGCAAGTGGCTCATACATGGATCCAATCTGATTTTACTGTGAGGTTTTGGATCTAGCTTTTTGAACCATTCATTTGTCTTTTGTTTAATAACAACTTCCCTAACTAAATTGGCAGATTCACACCTTTGACCTTACTCTCCTTCTTTTGTTCTTCTCCTTACTCTATGAACTTTATGTGAAAGGATATTGTTGTTGGTATTTTATTTTCCACTTATTTTTTGTCTCATTTTTTCACTGTTCAATTAAGATATCTCCTCTCTACCAAGTGCTCACACCTCCAACATGGTGATTGCTTTAGTTTAAAAACAACCTCACTCTTATCTCACTGTACTTACAACTACTAGATACTATACAGAGCACAATGGACTTTATTGCTAAGCATTTTTTCAAATAGTAAGACTAATTACATTGGAAATTTTCATAATATAGTTGAGCAACAGAGAATACCACAGCAAAACTAATGATGCACTATTATAATTGTGATTTTAAATTATTTTTAATTTGTTCAATTACATTTTACTGTTCTCTAAACCTCTGATAAAATTCATCTTCATTTCCTTAAAGTGGCACTGTTTATCAGTTCCACTGAATCAGCTTTGTATTTAATAGACCTTGCTTGGAAATACAGAAATAGCTGTTTGATTTGTACCCTCTGAAATAAAAGTTTTTTTAATCTGGGACACTTGTTCCTTTTCATGCATGAATTCATAGTCCAACTACCAAATGTACAACAAAGACATCAAAGTCCAGCTATAAAGAATGACTATGACGTTGCTGAGCCCTGCTACAATGCAATTTCAGAGTGGACATGGGGATTTATGGATTCCTAAACCTGTGTAATCATGATAAGTTGAGTTTTAAATGAAGCCAGCCAGTTTGTCGCCAGAGCTTTCCTGTGTGCTACTTTCTCAGTTTCCCATCCGGAATTGAGGAGACGTTTCATCGCATTCTCTTTCCTTTGCATTTCTAAAGCAGGACACATACTTTAAGTACAAATCTTATGAGAAGCATTTATAGTAAATGGGATTAAAAATCTAATCACATAGCTGTACTTGGCTCCTATTTGCATAGCTATATAGAAAAGCTTTGCATTCCAAATGCACAAAAATAAATTACTGTAGTAGTTCATGGAAGGTATCTGTATTTCTTATTATATCCAGTCCTCTCCAGGTATAACTTTTCAAGACTTTTTTTTTGAAAAAAGAACACCGATTATTTCTTTATTTATTTTGCACCAGGGGCATACACATTCATTAAGTTTTAAATGGTTGGTGATATATGTTAAAGATGCCAGTGAGAGAATAATACTGGTGCTACCAATAAACACACAAAATGATGTCCTCTTGAGTCAAGATGACAATCACCACTGAAACTCTCAGCTGTCTATATGAATATTTCTGCTTTAAAATATTGTGGGAAATAGACATAATCCTACGTAAGTATTAAGGGATATGAAGTAGTAACTGCAGAAGGCAGAATAGCTTGAGATGGAGTTCTCCATCTGTGAAAAAAGATGTCTTTGGAACATTTCAATTCCTTTACCATTGACATTCCACGAAAATAGAATGAGTGAAAGGTGCGTTATTTAAACTGTAAGATACACGGACAAAACTGCATACACTAAAGGAGAAAAACATGGTATATAAAAAAAAAAACTCCTCTTCAATTGAGGGGCATCTAGGTTGTTTCCAGGTTCTTGCTATTACAAATAATGCTGCTATGAACATAATTGAACACATGTCCTGTGGTATGATTGAGCATCCTTTAGGTATATACCCAACAGTGGCATTGCTGTGTATTGAGGTAGATTGTTTCATAATTACACAATGAAGTACTACACAGTGGTAAAAAAATGACATCTTGAAATTTGCAGGCAAATGGATGGAATTATAAAAAAAAAACATATTGAGTGAAGTAATCCAGACGCAGAAAGAAAAATATATGTATTTGCTGATACATGGCTTTTAGACATAAAACAAAGAAAAACCAACCTTTCGTCCACAACCCCAGAGAACCTAGACAACAAAGAGGACCCTAAGAAAGATATACATAGATCTACAAAGGGAAGAGATTAAGACAAGATCTCCTGAGTAAATTGGGAGCATGGGAGTCATGAGAGAGGGTAGAAGGGAAGGAAGAAGAAGGGAGGGGAGCAGAAAAAAATGTATAACTCAATTATAAAAACAACTCTATAGAAAGACAGCTTGCAAGAAACATATGCTAGATCATTATAAAGAGAAAAACCTAAAACTAGACAGTAATACTGAATTCTTTCAACTTCTTGATTGTTCTAAGCCACAAATATGTCACTACAAGACTGGCCCTATTATTAATCATGTTATCAATTTTCTGTTTTACTTACTTTTATAAACAGAAAACCTCAATGACAAGGAGGTTTATTCATGTACCTACGATCACACATTGGAGTTGTAGGTCTACAGCCAGACTACAACCAACACAGTTCCAGACCAACATCACCAATGCTTGGCTGAGTCTATTACTCCACATCTCCAGTGTGCTTTTGTTTATTTGTGGGAATAAAAACAAATCCACCCTTCATCCCCTCCACGGGATTTACCTGTTATCTCTCTGCAGTTAATCAGTTTGGTTGTTGCTGCATCTTTATCTAATTTATATAATTTCCTAATCATTTTATTGACCATCCCTTAAATTCTCCGGAATGTGTCTAACCACCTACTGATTCATAGGCAGAAAGCCATATGTACTGAGGCATTTATACGGGAATGTGGGGCAATAAGTTGATATTCATTACTGCAATCCAAAAAAAATGAGAAATCTCTTCTATTCCCCCCAATAAACAACTCTTCAGTTCTAGACTCTCCAGTCTTTGTGGATTCTGAGAATATTATCTCTTCATTAGTTTGTAATTCTATTTACACATCAACACACAATGAATAGCTAGCAATCACATTGAAAAGATGATATAAGATAACACAGGCAGTTGTCAACAGAGTTTCAAAGGGAAATCAGTTGTTGAGTGGGCGCACTACTTTACAGGGTAGTAGAGTCTTACAGGGCGTTGGGTAATAAAGTCAATGATTTGATGAGAAAATCAACTAGACAAAAAGTTTCCCCAGAAGAGACCTTAAATCATTTATACTATTTTATCTACATGGCTTGATTTTAAAAATGTCTCTTGAGAAAGTCACCTGATGAATATGGGAATAAGAAACATTTCTTTTCATAAGTGCAACATACAGCACTTTGATTGCATTTAAGGGGGGTCGTAGTTTATATTCAAGCTCTATTCCAGAAAACTATGTACAGTTAAATTGCATGTATAAAATATACATTTTATGCACTATCGGGCACATTCATAAACACAAAGGTAATCATTATATGAAATCGCTTGGTTCATCTACTTATTGAATCATAACTGCAAATGAACATATATTCTCCATTTATGAGTTTTTATATGTACCCTTTGTAAGCTGTTGGTCCCAAAGGTCCTAGAGTTTTCAAAGAAATGCAGGTTCTTGCCATTCCCCTTTGTTAGACTAACTGACAAGGCCCTTTTGCTGAAATACTATACACCTTAACTACAAGACACAGAGAAATCAGCTAGAACTAAAGTGGATGCTTTCTCCCCTAAATTCTATTGTTCTGAAAGGCACAAGCTGCTAGAGAAGAAAAGGCTTCAATAGTCCTATTCATCTGTTAACCCCTAAAACTACAAAATCAACCTGCCAGACAACATGTCTCCACTTGAGGTGATACATTTTTCTGAAAATGTCGCTTGACCCCAAGGAGACTACATTTTTGCTGCACCTCACAGCCCAGTTAGGAATATCACTTAACACTATGTACTTACTTAATGTGCTATCCTACTGTGTTCTTTAACATCCTTTAAGAAAACCATGATAGCAACCTTACCATGCTGTGAATTTCCTACACAATCAACTTGAACTAATAAGCTAACACTTAACTTTGACCTTAAGTTATGTACTTTTCCACACACCTCCCCCAGAGTAATGTGTTTGTGTGTTCATGTGTTGTGGTAATCTTTTGACAAAAGCAGATTCAAAGCAACTTTAAACAAACCAAATATCTACCACAAATGTTGGAAGCAACATGTAGATGTAAGATGATAGGGTCATTCTATTCATTGCTATTCTGGGTCAGGTGAGTTTAGTAACTTCTTCCCTTCTAAAACACAGGCAAAGGTTTCTGCAACCAAACATCCCTTGCTCCTTTCCCACACCGTATTTTTGGTGTTGTTCAGAAAATACAGAACAAACCATTTGTTAAGAACAGGCATGGCAGACATCAAACACACACACACACACACACACACACACACACCATATAAAACAAAACAGACTTACTTTGTGCAATATCAATATGAGTTTATCTAAGTTATCAGAGTTTAGCTAATTGACCCAGAATCTTCCGCAAAAGCTCAACTTTCATTTACATATGTATACTACAAATGAACTCGAAGTGAAAATTCACTATGCTGTAGTGCATTCATTGGTCACAACAGTATACACTCATTACCGTCATGAAGCATGGTGACTGTGTACCCTGCAGAAGACATGAGCCCACTGTACTTCAAAGAAAAGCAGACTGGTATAGTTGATATTTAGTTCTTTTGATAATGTCACTGTGGCTGTTACAATGTCCACATAAAGAGGCAGGAAGGACACAAGACCCTCCCCTAAGATTCCTGACACCTCTGACTCTTGACCTAGCTGCATGTGTCCAATGGAGGGGTGCTGAAAGTCATTTGAGCAGAAGATAGAAACATATGGTCTAGTAGACAGGGCATCTCCACAGGCCTTTACGTAACTCCAATAAAATTATCGGGTCATCAAGCTGGCTGAAGATGGAATCTTCCTTTGGTCTTTAGCTCTTTATCTGAGTGAACTCATATTTATTTACATTTGTTCAGGAAAGTTATATTATATTATTTTGGTCTCTTTTGATCTAATTTCCAAGTATTTTGTAAGAATTTAATAATATACATTTATTTTGTTAGGATCACAGTTTATAATGTCATATCATTAATCAGTAATTTGTTCATTTTTATTATTGAATAGTATCAATTGAACAGTTATAGTTCATCTCTCTTGTTACCCACTGATAGACATTTAGATTATTCAGAAACTTGGCATCTAAAGAAAAATGCCACTAAGAGCTCTGTTGTGCTTTGAAAGTAAAACACTTTAATTCTCAATATTTATGTTTCATAGTAGAATGAACACATGTGTGTTTTATATTAAAATTCCATATATAGTTTATTTGCCAACAGGTTTGTAATATTTTCATCAATATCATGTAATGTAACATTTGTAGTTTCAGCTACTTGATCTTAATCCAAAGCTTAAAATCGATTTCTCTACTTAACTATTAAGATTATTTTGAGCCGGGCAGTGGTATATCATGGATATAAACTCCCAGGTATTGTCCAGGGAGTTGCCAATAAGACTGTGCTTCTCTTTAATGTTGAACACTTTGGAAAAGGCAGTTGCATTCACCTGCAGTCTGGTAGTGACAAGTTGAAGTACACAGTGCGTTTTCATTTTCTAGAGCCTCTAAAATGGCTAGAATCTGCATTACAATGCAGAGATATTACTGTATGTTTTGTGTTAAGACTGGGCCACCCCTGCACCTTGCTCTAAATTACATTCTATCTTGTAAAATATAATGATAGTTTCTCAGATTGTGCCTGATTATCAGATTCTACTTTTACAAGTATCTTCCATTTTCCATTTTGAGCAAAGAGGGTGACTCTGGACCTGGGTAGTTGAATGAATGGCACTGTCTAACACCATCCACATGGCATAGATGATATATGTCTTATTCCCAGGGATACAGAAGGTACACCCTAGAAGTTGATTAGGGTTTACTGAGACTGTAAGGTCATGTGGGAGTCTTAAAGTCATATTAGGGAAGCCAAGCGTGTTCACGAACTTATCAGATATTCCAAATCAAGGAAAGGAAACAACTCCCTCACCTGGACTCCAAACGGGTTGAGACACCCAGCACCGCGATGGCAATCACTGTACTTATCTGTCCTCTGACCACCCTGTGTGTGCAGCAAGAGATTGTCCCCTGGACTTTAGTTCAACTTGGTCCCTGCTGTTGGTTTTTCCTACTCAACCTCTGCTGATCCTACCTTTATCTCACCAGGACTGCCGTTCATACATCTCCCCATTCTTTCACTCAGACCCTTTTCTGCTCCCTTTGCTCTGTTACTGGACTCAGTTGTACAGTTCTGCTCTCACACCCATCACCAACTGTCACCACGGCTTCTCCAGTTTATTCGTTGGCACTTATTAGTACAGACTTATTTTACATCTGCGTCAATTTATCTGCTCACCTGGATTTTTGAAGCCTTTCAAACTCTGCTGTAATCCATTAATCTTTATAGATATTATATAATACACACACATGTGTATACATGCATGGACATGTATAAAATATGTACATATATGCATATATATATATACTCACACACAAGCACAGACACACACTTGCACAAACAGTATGTAAATACTATGTAAGCATATATATAAACTCCTACATGTATCAATGTGTAATGCATGTTATTATTGGTCCCTGAGATTGGAATAAAAGAACCTGTGTCCTTTCTCCTTAGCTGGGGTTACTAAGGAAAGCTTGACTATTTGGCAGATTGCAACATTGAAACCACCACACATATTGAATTTATGGTTGTTCTATAAATTCTTACAGTCTGGAATGACAAAAAGTGTTCATGTTTGTTTCTGTCATAATGTGCTCAGTAGTTAGAGGTTCCCTAGCCAGTCTTAGAAGGAATAGGTCTTTTTGAGCAAAAACATCTTTTTTTTCCTATACGACTGTACAGTTATTTGACACATCTATTATTCTAGCAATAATAGTTTAATAAAGCTTCATCTATGGGAACACTTATACATTTTTAAAATAGAATTTGGCTTGGGACATATTTGTGTAATAAAACTGCACAGGCTAAGATGAAACTGAGGACTTTATCATTTTTTTAATTGTCTACACTAGAGATAAACTAAGCCCAGAGTGCATTATCTATGTATTGAAGCCAAGTTATTGTCTAAAATTAAATTTTTATCTACAATGAGCCACTTAGAACAATGATTGTCTGTAGTTGAAAAGCAGAATAAGTGCAAGCATAAATGGTCTTCCACATTTTAAATACCCTGGCTGATTAAAACCATGAAAAACACTAACTCTTCAGCAGGCTTGTCCTGTCTCTGTTCCCATGGGATACCACCATTAATCCAAAAAGGCTTGGAGTGCACAAGGATAAAAATCTACTAGGTGAGAAGAGTTGTGAAACTTGTGTGATTCTAGACGTGTTCGTCATAATTTCAGAGTTCTCAGATAATTTTTCAAATTTCTGCATGGTTGTTCTTAAATAAGTTAGCTCACAACTTTAATTCAATCATATGACAACATTAGGAGTTCACATATTATCTAATTTAAAACATGTTATGATGCCAATTTTGTTCAATTTTAATGCAGAGTGATTTTCAAAGTGTGATTGGCACTCAGGCCATCATTAAATTATCTCTGAAACCCATCTTCCTAATGCATGACCAATGTTCAAAACTAGTTTGGCTAAAACTTTTAAATTCACAAACAAATCTAAGCCCTAAAAGCCTAAGGAGGGGGTAAAAGAAAGGAGAGATGATGAAGAGGAGGAAGGAAGGGAAGGGTCGAGGAGAACTTGAGGGAATGGGATTGTCAAGATTGAGGAAGGACAGATATGAAAATAAGGAAAGAGATATCTTGATTGAGGGATCTGTTATGGGGTTAGCAAGAAACCTGGCTCTACAAAATTTCTCAGGAATCCATGAGGATGACCCCAGCTAAGACCCTAAGCAATGGAGGAGATGGGGCCCAAACTGGCCTTGACTTGTAGTCAGACTGATGAATATCTTAAACATCACAATAGAACCTTTGTCTAACGAAACAGAGGCAGAGACCCACATCAGAGCACTGGAATGAGCTCCCAAGGTCCAGTTGAAGAGTAGAAGAAATGAGAATATGAGCAAAGAGGTTAAGATCATGAAGGGTTCATCCACTGAAACAGTTTACCTGAGCTAATAGGAGCTCACCAACTCCAGCTGGACTGGGAAGGAATAAGCATAGGACCAAACTATGTCCCTCTGATTGTGGCATAGCTGGGGCAGACTGAGGGGCCACAAGCAGTGGCACTGGGATTTATTACTACTGCATGTACTGACTTTTTGGAATCTTATTCTCTTTGGATGTATATCTTGCTCAGCCTAGATGTAGTAGGGAGGGCCTTGGACTTTCCACAAAGCAAAGTGCCTTACTCTCTCTTAGGATTGGAGGGGGTGGGGTGGGAGGGTGTGTGGAGGGAATGGGAGGAGAGGAGGGAGTGGGAATTTGGATTTTTTAAAATCTAATAAAAAATATCTCATCTGTTACCCTACAATAAAGGCTTCTTTTACTTTATCTCAACTCAATAAAATTTGACAAAGAATTTAAAAAAAAAAAAACTAAGGAGCATATTGTCTCATAAATACTGGAAGTAAGTTTCAGGTGGCATGAAGACACAACAATCTCCATTTTTATTTGTATATGGAACAGTTTCTTCTTCTCCAAACTAAAGTATCCCTCTTCCACATATACTTCTTCCAACTCAAATCTTTGCTCTCCGAAACACGTTCTTATCTGAGTACAACTGGTCCAGCACTGCTGGAGTTTGTGGTAAGAACAGCATTCATGTGCTGGATCTGGAAATGCTTAAATGTCAGCCCTCCAGATCTGTGCAGGGATTGTCAAGCTGGAGCCACTAGTGGAATTTTGACAAACCCATGACGAAATTAAACAAATGAGTCCAAACGAAGTTAAGTGAACAGAAACTGGGCATACATGGATTGTCAGTTCTTCATGCTGAAAGGCGACTCCCATCATTTGTAACCATGCATTTTCTGGGTGTTTTGTTTATTCAAAAACACAATTCACCTTATTTTAAAGAAAACTAATAATGGTGAGAATAGAGGGTGGTAGTTGTCTCACTGTTCCTTTTGACATTGATAAGTGTGGGGATTCTTGCATTAGAGAATCTAGAAACATGGGAACCACACTATGCACAAAGAGGGGCCTTGGGAAATGAATACTTTTCTTTAAAAATCAAGAGAATTCTAAAATTATAAATGATTGTACTGGTGTAGAGTGATAATAATTTAATGCTCCCAGTTATCTCCCATTGTCCATTAGTTTTATTGTTATGTCTCTATTCATGTCACTGTGGAAAGGATTCTGGACCAAAGTAGGTAAGAAGTCTAGACTTGTGTTTGCCCTCCTTCAGTGGACCACTGACTCCACAGAGTAAGACACTGTGCTATGAACGAGTGTGACATGATTTACTTATTAAGAAAGACTCAACAGCATGAGAGAGATCTTTACACGCTTTGCTCTTTTCAATAATCAGCGACATGCTGCCTTTAACGATTTGTTGGATTGCTTTAACCATGCTCAAAAGTGTCCTACCAAATCACTCCAAGCAAGGAAACAAACAAAAATAAGCTTCTATTCAGCGTTCAGTTTTAAATTATGAAATTCAGTGCTGGGCAGTAATTTAAAGAAATTGATTGCAGTGTAAAATCTGCTTTTCCTTTCATCTTCATGTCAGTTGAGAAGTATTTGAATACAATTTAGATTTTATTCTACAATAGTTCTCCATAATTATGCTCCTACTAATTAAGGCTTTTATGGTCTGGATTTAATTCAGCTTTCCAAACTATTTTCTATCAGGTTTTTATCTGTGAGCTGTCAAAAGTAACAGCTCTACTCTTATTTCCCCTTGCATAAAAGTCAGGAACTATTCCCAAGACTTCACCACAATTAAGCACGTGAATGCGAAGACAGATACTATAATGGAGAGCAAATTAGTTTTTCCCTCAGTGACAACAAGTACTTTGAGATTCTAGGACAATCCTTCAAATAGCAAAACAACCAGGGCGGGTACTTCAGTGGCTACACAAACAAGCGCTGCAGCAGATAGATATTCCAATCAAGAGCACTGTTTACATTACATTTACAATTTGATTTGCATTCCTAATTTAAGTTATTCAGTGTGAAATAATTTATTGAAATTTTTAGGTGCTGCCATGCATTTTTTGTCTGTAGAACTATTTGTATGCAATTAACTACCATTTGCTCCCGATGACTTATTCTTTATTATTACATATGCAGTTTGATGTTTAGTTTCTATTCACTAAAAGACAACACTGTTGAAAAGGGAAGGGAAGGGAAAAAGCCAGAATTTGATACTGAGTTGGTTAAAATACTTTAGTCATACACTTCATGAGAAGACAATTTTATACTTTAAAGACTAGTAAACTATTCAAATACCATAATTATAACCACAGTGTATAGCATCTGTGTATTTTTTCTTCCCTGTTCTTATCTTTATGTATTCTTAAAAATTGTTTATTACTTTTTAAAAAATTATTGGTTTTGTTGCGCTATACATTTTTTTCACTCCCCTTTTTTCCTCCCCTCTCTTCTTCTACCCTCTACCATGACCCCCGTGCTCCCAATTTACCCAGCAGATCTTGTCTTTCCTCCTCTTATATAGATTTATGTATGTCTCTTTTAGGATACTCATTGTTTTCTAGGTTCTCTGGGGTTGTGGATTGTAGGCTTGTTTTTCTTTGTTTTATGTCAAAAATCCACTTATGAGTGAATACATATTACATTTGTCTTTCTGGATTTGGGTTGCCTCATTCAAAATGATTTTTTCTAGATCCATCTATTTGTCTGAAAATTTCAAGATGTCATTGCTTTTTACTGCTGTGTACTATTCCACTGTGTAAATGTACCACATTTTCTTTATTGATTCTTCTGTTGAGGTTCATCTAGGTTGTTTCCAGTTTCTGACAATTACAAATAATGCTACCATGAACAAAGCTGAACACCTGTCTTTGTAGTATGATTGAGCCTCCTTTCGGTATAACCTAAAAGTAGTATTGCTGGGTCTTGAGGCAGTTTGTTTCCTAGTTTTCTGAGAAATTACCATACTGATATCCAAAGCAGCTGTATGAGTTTTCACCCCTACCAGCAATGGAGGAGTGTTCCCCTTACCCTACATCCTCTCCAGAATAGCAGATAACTCTCAAATGGCTGCAAGACACCTAAGGAAATGCTCAATATTTAGTCAGCAGAGAAATGCAAATCAAAAGAACTCTGAGATTCCATCTTACACCTGTCAGAATGGCCAACATCTGTGTATTAAATTCAAGCAATGATACATCATGTTAATGGTTGGCTCTGAGACCAACCCTATGTAGTGTTTGATTAATGACCTAGTCTTAAGCATCATAAATATGGTATCTGATTTGTTTTGATATTAAATTAATCAGAGTCACTGCTGGGTTGTCTACCATGAATAACGCTCTCATGAATTTAAACAAAGGAAACACGATTCATAAAGCACAACACCAATGGCACACAAGGAAATATAGAGAGGGAGAAATAAAAGCAAGAGAATAAAAGCATATCTAGAGAGAAATGATGCTCACACACTAAAAACCCCAGCCTTAAAGTTGCTGTAGCCCAACCTTGTGGCTGTATGAAAAGAGCTGTGGTGATTTGCTAAATGCAAGAACTGTTAACTGTCAAAATACCTCATAAGGCAAAGTTAATTATTATTATCTCATTTTGGAGTCTCACTCACTGTCTCTATTACAGGATGTGATTCTATTTCACTAACATTGGCCAACGTGTCTTATATGCCTACTCTGAAAATGGGTGCGTTCTAAATAAAGAAATAAATAAAAAACAAAGCTACCTGAGGGACATAGGATCAGTCAAAAAATAGTTCTAACATTTTGAGTTCTATTATTTATTGGTGACCTTAATAATTAAATGACTGACATGAAGTCAAGAGTACTTTTTAAATTTTTTGTAAACAACTTTTTCCTGGATCAATAGAATGTAGAAATATGAAGCTACACCAGCATTGCTTGCACTATCTGTAAAATAAAGCCAACTGTTACTGATTCATAGAATTATGGAATGATTTATAAACAATAATGTTCATGAGGCACCTGAAATGGATTTGGCATATTCTCTCCAGTATTCTTTTTTTGTTTCTTTTCAGTTTTCAACTTTAGGTATTACAATCTAAAGTTAGAAAATGAATGGTAAGTCATGTTCAGGTATTGGCTTTGTGGCCAGTTCTATGTAGTGTTTATTAATGACCTGGTTTTAGTATCAAGACTATGCTGTCCAATTTGACTTGATATTAAATTAATCAAAACCGCCGCTGGTTTGTCTGACACAAATGCAACTCCATACAAATTTAACCAAATTCAAAAGATTCACAAAACACCAGGCAGAAGATGTAGTAATGTTCTGAAACCACAACAGCACTTTCTATAGCACCATTTTCAGAGCAGAGAGAATGAGCAAGAGGAAGATAGAGTTTTGACATGATCCCCACCCCTGTACATGCAATGAATCCCCACTACCCGTATTCTCCGTTGAGTATCAGGCTTGTCAAGCTGATGAACCTAGACAAGTCATCCTCCTAATCACACAAAGTCCATTGCTTATAGTGAGATTTGCTCCAGGTATTGCACATTCTGTTGTTTTTGACAAATTAGAAATGGCATAAAGCCATCATTGTCACATCAGACAGAATAGTTTCGAAAGTAGCATCAGAAGTCCTCTCTGCTAATCATATCTATCCCTTCTCCCCTTTTAATGGTAATCAGTGCTCTTTTATCTGTTTCTATAGTTTTTGCTTCTAAAAGAGTCATTGATGGAATATGTAACATGTAGGCTTTCAAATGACATCATTTCACTTAGTGATGAGTTTAAGTCAACAAATCTTTTGTGGTTGACATCTCATTTTTTTTCTTAAAATTGATGTAGTCTATTGTTTGCATGTTCAGAGCTATCATTCACCTGATGAAGCAACAACTTCGATGTTTCCAAAATTAGCAGCTGTAAATAAATAAAAATTGAATGTAGGAATACAGAATTTAGTGCAAACAGAACTTTTTCATTTCTTTCAGAAACAAAAGGAGTATCGAGTAGTTTACCATAGGGCAAGGTTATATTAATTTTGTCATAAAATCACATCACTTTCCCTTCTCATCAGCAATTTTATTTCCAGCAGAATTTTGAACACCACACTTGAATATATGTAAATGGAAGTGACAAGGAGAGATTGAAAATGAACTAAATGTAACAGAGACATATAAAATGAATAGAAGTGCCTGTTGTGGTTGGAATGATACATACCTCATAGATTCACATATCTAAATACTTGTTTCCAGGAGATGGAAGTGTTGGGAGATGTTGTGGAACCTGCAAGAAGTAGAATCTTGCTGGAGGAAATCCATCACCGAGGGTGGGATTTGAGCATTTATATCCATGCTCACTTCCTGTTCTCTGCTCTGTACTGCCTCTCGTGTACAGATTAAACGTGATTATCCTGTCTCCTCCTCCTGCTGCCCTGCCTTTTCCTTCAGTATGAAATCTGTTCCTTTGGAACGACAAGTAGAAAAAGCCCTTTCTCCCCTAAGTCAACAAAGAGTAACTAACATCTCCAAAGCTATATTACAGAAGCAACATTTAAGTAAAAATTTGGCTTTCTTTCTTTTTGAGGTTAAGATTCTATTTTGGGGGCACATGTAGAGGGGCAAATAAATAGAACCTATAAAGGAATTCTTATCAAAGAGTCTAGGATGTGCCCAATATTTACAGCACAGTCTGTACATCTGAAGCTCAGGGAACAAGGCAGAAGAAAGACACAGTAAGAGCCTGAGGACTTGGGATGTCTGCTGTGAGATAATGTCTAATACAAATGACAAACACGCTGCACCAATGAAATCTCACAAATATGGCTGCCTAAACAAGACCTACACAGTGGCAATAACAGCTGGCCTGCCAGCGTAGATGGATAGAATCTCTCAAGGCTCTACTCATAAATGAAGAGCTACATACAAGCTACTAATTCCTACTGAAAGAATGATTCTTCTCCAGGACAAGTCCCCGAATAGGTTCACGTTAGTCAGCCTTATACAAATTCATAGAAGATCAATACTAAATGAATTCAATAGGCTGTAGTAAATTTATAATTATATATTACAAATGTCTATGCTGTGGCTTATAATGATATTTGAAGAAAAGGTCATAATTTTAACAGGGAGCAAGGTGGATTTCAGAAGACTTATAGGAAAGAAGGTAAGGGTTAAAATGGTGAATACAGTTCTCATATATAAAATCACCAAAAAATTTAGTTGAAACAAAAAATAAATTTCTTTGACAATACTGTCTAAAGTATTTTCTGATGTTACACCTTTGTTTATTAAATACTGCATAAGTCTGGGATAAAGGGGAAAAGTTTTCACATAGAAAATGTAGAGATGCTTTGTTTATATAGCTGATGAAGGCCTTTAGAAAGCTGATCCTACCGCCCTGTCCAGGATGAGGCAGTAATCCGGCAAAAGTCTGAAACGTCTTGCTTGTTACTTATGTGTTGCTGGCTTTTGACATTTTCTTTAAATATTACTACTAATTGTTTTTGTTATTATTATAATTAAATATTCCAGTTCTGTGTTCTCAGATTCTATGGAGATCTTGCCCCTTCTATTGTTTGTGAGCCAATTCAGCTTCTGTGAGCTTTAAATAATGAATAGCTCTGAGAGAATATTTTTTCTCTAGAGGTCCAAATTACACTCAGTGGAATCTGGATATTGTCCATTGGGTGCTGACTAGTATTCAGAGTTTGTTTTAGAGTAAAATGGATTCAAATGACTTATCTCATTATCATTGGTACATTTATTTATTGTTTGAACTGGTTGTCACATCTTACAGATTCACTAATTAATGAATATAAAACATGTGACACATGTATCTTTATAATTTTAGTCCTTCTATATATGTCTTTATAATATATATGAATATATATGTACATAATGACTCCTCTAAATATTTGGTAAAATGAAGTTCTATTTGCTTAAGATATGGAAAGAGGCAAGGGAATTAATGTTTTGTTGCTTAGGGCAGAGTGTTCATATAATAGGACTTATTATACAGTGGACATATAAAAGTCCAGTAACTGAAGACAGTTCATCATTTTAAGAATTACATTTTAAGTTGTTGTAGTGTCACAGGCCTTTAATCCCAACACTCAGGAGGCAGAGACAAGCAGATTTCTGTGAGTTCCAGGCCAGCCTGGTCTACAGAGTGAGTTCCAAGACTGACTTAAAAGCTACAGAGAAACCCTGTCTCAAAAATACAAAACAACAAAAAAGAATTAATTTTTTTAAATAGTATGGACTAACCATTAACCATTCTAAATTTCTAAATTTAATCCCATAATCTGCATGCTTGAGTTCTTGTTCAGTCTTTTATTATAAGACATAAATATATGAGTTCTAGAATTTGACACTGAAGAGAAAAAGGGAGGCAGAAACAAGAGGATTGCTGGGGCTTATTGGCCAGCCCATCTAGGGGAAAATAACATGAGGCCCAGTTTCAACGAGAGAAGCAAGTTCGAGGGAACACAGTAGGGAGTGCTAGATAGAGCAGGGCACCAAATTTTCCTTTAGTCTTACACATGCTCTTTCTGTCTCTCTCTCTCTGTGTGTCTGTCTGTCTGTCTCTCTTTCAATCTCTCAAACACAGACAAATGATTCTAGAAATACTCAAGATTCCACAGTAGGATGCTTTTTAGCAATTAGCTATTCAGGAAGCATGACTTAAGATCTGTGGACTTTTTTAAAAACCCACGAAACATTTGAGAAATGAAAAACCAGATGAAGAAACCCGAAACAATAAAATGTAAGCTGCATTCTAGTTAAAACTGTATAAAAGCAGTAATTTCCACAGAGCCCACTAGCGCCAGTCTCAGTGCAAGCGCAGACCATTTTAATAGGCTCAGTTTGAAGAGGACCGACTCTCAGCAATCTGCTCCTGGAACCTAAGGACCATTTCAATGGTGCTGTTCCAGGAACAGCTCTGAGACATCTGCAGGGAAGGGACAGAACGAACGGTGTCAGCATATGGGAGGGTAATTTGCCACCCTGTTTTGTACCACCTCAAAATAAATGGTGCCACTTAGCCATTGATTGGTTTTATGACTCCTGCCAAAACACCTATAAATGAGAACTCTTCAACTTCTGTTTATTCATAAAGAATCTTAGAATCACAATAATTATTCTCCATATTCCCATGTTCCAAGTATCCTCAAAATATGCACACTCTTCTGGTGTCTCACCAAGTGACATCATTCCTGAGAAAGCAGGCAGTAGGAATTAGGAAATGGTTTTTCTTTGTCCTGTCTGCCCAGCAGTTTTCAGCCCTGTTTCATACAGTAACATATTCTACCCCAATGTTATAGAAATGACCATAGGGCTTAGATATATGAACTAGAGTATACTTCCTAAGGCCAATAACCTCTGACTGAGAGAGGATCGCTTCCTTGTCAAATTGAAAGGCCAACATAAGAAGGAAGTGATGTGGCCAGACCCAATAGAAACAGAAATGGCACCATGAACTGAAAACCTTGTCATGAGATCTTTGGCTTAAGTCCCCTCTGGGCTCCAGGAATGACATAGGCACCTGAGTTACTCTAGCCTACAGATTCACTACACAATCTCTACAGTAAAGCTGCCTGAGGTCAAATCTTGGT
This sequence comes from Dicrostonyx torquatus, assembly GCA_028555095.1. Classification (NCBI taxonomy): domain Eukaryota; kingdom Metazoa; phylum Chordata; class Mammalia; order Rodentia; family Cricetidae; genus Dicrostonyx; species Dicrostonyx torquatus. The sequence continues at coordinate 2,216,484 of JAQHUG010000090.1, read as the reverse complement.
GCTGCTGCTGTGTTCCACATAGCTCTGAATAAACTCTTTGGTTTGTTTCATTCTGAGACAAAGTCTTGCTCTGTAGCCTTGGCTAATCTGCATCTCACTGGGCTCACACCTCCACCTCTGGGGTTGCAGGTCTGTGCCACCACAACAAGCTCTGATTAACAGAGAAGAATTAAAATATTAATAATGCCTCTGTGACAGCTCATCCATAGAAGTGACAACCAATCAGGTGGCAAGGAGACCTCATAAGGGTTGGGGCAGGGGTCCGTTCTTATCTTTACAGAAAAACACTTAGGTCCTGGACATCTAGATGCCTAAAGAGAGAAAGATAATTATCCGAAAAGATCACCAAGCAAAGAGAATTATGACTTGTGAGGATATGTCATCTGAGGGTAAGAATCTCTGAATACTAACTAAAATAATAGTCATGACTCACTTTAAAATTAAAGCTGAATTTGAAGTTAAAAGAGAACTTTAAGTCTTTGAAGAAAGAAATTGAAGAGGATACCAGAAAATGGAAGAATCTCCCATGCTCCTGGATCGGTAGGATCAATATAGTAAAAATGGCAATTCTTCCAAAGGCAATATATAGATTCAATGCA